>JACXVL010000797.1:0-18983 GCA_014898675.1 Athelia sp. TMB | reverse complement strand
CGGGGGCAGGCAGCGTAGGAACAGGTGGAATGACGGGGTCTGGCTGCGGGACTGGAAATCGGTGTGATCTTGGGCTCACGGAGCGGTGGCGGGACGTAAGGCGTAGGTGGTGCGAGACGCGAGATGCGATGAGGCCTTTGCCTTCTTCGCCCTCTCCTGGGCTCGCCTCTTCTATTGGTGGGACCGGTGACATGACTCCTGCAGATGGCAAAGGCCGACGACCTGGCAGAGGTGGTGGTGAGAAGATTGGTGCTGGGGTCGAGAACTGCTGATGTTGCTGTGGGACGGGAGGAATAGGTAAAGGTGAACCTGCCCGTGCGTGCGGTACGTATCCCGGCATCAGACCCGCGCCTGCACTCTTAGGCCGCATCGGAAAGTGTGTATGCGGTGGAGACATCAGTAATGGAGGAGAAAACATCTGGGGAGGAGGGGACATCGGCAGTGGCGGCGCAGGTGACATCGGATGCACCGGTGACATTGGTGGTGGCGGAAAATAAAACTGCTGGCCAGCACCGTTGGTGATGATGGGCGGAGAGAAATACTGGTACGGGCCCGGCACTGGGGCCTGCGATGAATGGGGCAGCCACGGTTGTTGCTGCTGGGGTGGAAACTGAGGGGGGGACTGAGACGGGTGTGGTATCCAAGTATGCTGTTGCCCATGTGGCGAGATCATCGGCGGTGAGCTTGGGTAGCTGAGCGGCGGGGTGACCATTGGGTGGTCTTCGAGGGCTGGCATGGCGAGCGGATGAACAACGCGCACGGGCAGCTCGAGTACCACATCCTTCGCCCCGAGGCCCACGAGAACCTTGACTGCAATAGTGCACCGGATCTCGAAGAGGGCGTCAACCCGCCCCCGACTCTGGTCGCCATCTGTGTCACGCAGATCTTCATCGTCAGATGATGGGGACGACGAGTGCCGCGGACCGCCGCGCACAGAACGGGCCGCGCGTGGGACATCGAAGACGAGCGCTGCGACGCCCTCCCCACCTGCAGGCACGCAGTATTCCGAGCCACGGTAGGGGACTGTCGCAAGTGTGTCAGATATCTCCAGCTTCGCAATTGGCTTGGCAGAAGAAGTGGAGAGGGAGGGCAGGTGGAGATGGCGCAAGAGCGTTATCTGAAGGCCAGTCGTCTGCAGGGAAACAGATGTAAGGCCATGTAGACTCGAATATTAGGCGACGCGGTGTATTACCTTTCTATTGCCATGATTTTTTACTTGTAGTTCCACACATGCGCTCTCGCCTGCAACGATCGCCCCTCCGCCGACTCCGCCCACGATCTTGCCTTGCACCCAAAGCTTGCCACCCTCGCCAACAACCACTTTCTCACCCGTCCAGCCGGCTGCATCTGCTTCTTCCGTGTCTTCAACTGAATATGACTCGACAACTTCGACGGGTTTGCGATCGACGACAAGTCGCCTCTCGCCTTGCCACCACACGCCTACGGTCGCGCGTACTTCGTAGCGCACTGTTGCAAGGCCGCCGCCGAAAGCAATGCTTGCCGGGGAGCGCCGAGGCAGGGGAATGCGGAAGAAAAACGTTGTTTGTCCTCTTCGGGCGACGTGGTAGTGAGGGGGTAGCGGAGGAAGAGACGATGGGGAAGATGAAGGAGGCATAGGCAAAACGGCGTTGGAGGGCGGAAGGCCCGGGCCTTGGAAGAGCCGCCGGCGGTGGAGAAACGTCGAAGTTGCGGAGTGGTCTCGCGAAGTTAACTCTGCAGCAAACCTTTGTTACTTTTACATGCACTTGAGAAATTGGAATATATCCACCTTGAATAGCGACAAGCTCGACCATCATGACGCCGATACCTAGGGTATCTCCAGGTCCGCTTCCAGCACCGGCTTTGCACTCCATCTCCATCTTGCCAGAAACGAGTCCCCCTGCAACGTAGACAGCATCTGAGAGTGCTAGAGAGACTTTAACTTTGGAGTGGTGGGGAGACGCATTCATCGGCTCAGGGCGCGTCGCTGTCTGCGGAGGTTGTCGCCGAACGGCCATTTCGATATGAATTTCAGGTAGTACTGTCTAGAGGTGACTTATAAGTGCTATGTCTAGTTAGCCTGCAGCTAGGCGAATCAAGGCAAGTATGAGACATTGAGAAATCAGCAAGACATTTGGAGCGACACAGCAGCAGAGGAGGAGAGGCTGATCGAACCATGCAGTGCAACGCGGACATCCCCGATCGTTATTAGGTAACAACTGGTGACAGCTGTCGACGGTGGCGTGAAGTTGGACTACATAGAAATATTATTTCTCTGACGAGACGTTGCGTTGGCTAAGTAAGTGAAAACTTAATATGTAATAAGTAGATGAGCAATTATTTCGTCAGCTTTGGTTCAGAATAATAAGCTCAAAGGCGGATCTGAGGTCGTAAATAATTCGATAATATCAAGCATAAGACGGACAATGCTGTTCAATCGCGAAATGGGTTGGTGGAGAGAGTAAATAGGTGTCGGTAGTTGCGGTGGTTGTGCAAGATGCTGGAGAACAGAATTTGGCCCATTGGCAACGCTCGAGCTGACCATAGTGATGTAGTAGTTGTGGTGATGCACCTGGGCGATGTAGTCACCTCCGATATGATGTCCGTTTATGTTGAAAATTCTGCCACCACTGATGCTTTTAGTTGTGAATGTTGGCTACAGCCCTCGTCAATAGGGTCCAACGGCCAAAAGGAAGGATACACACCTCTTCCAGTGCCATTCTTTCGCGGTCCACAGATATACCGGCGTTTGAAGCCCAAGTGGGTGCTAACAATAGCCTAGGATTCTTTATGAGGCGGGAGAAATATTCAAGGTTTCGGAAACAGAAGGATTTGGAGGCTACACTTAGATGAAAAGGCGATACTTAAATAGAGCACTTGGCACTGGTTTCATTCATACTTTATGCTGTGATTGGTTCCCGAGCTAGAGGCAACAACCTGCATGTGCAACAACTCGGAGATGGCGGGTGGGCGGTGGCCTTCTCTAAGAGAATCCACGACGATCTTCGCCATGATACAGATATAGAGACGTGATGGCTCTAAGTACCACATAAATCTGGGAGGCCCAAGTTCATTCTTTAATTTAGTCGTCCAGCGGCTCGCCGCTGTTCAACTTGGGCACAGCCCACATTATATTACTCGTATAATAAGCATATGCCCGGCTTTCGTTTGCTCATGTTTAGTCTAATGGCCATAGCGCAGCGAGGCTATGTCTTGTGAAGAATAAGGATTCCGCCATCACTGATCATGAGATATGGTGGCTTATGGCCATATTTGAATCCCCTCATCCTGATTCCATCTCTGCAGTGGCATTCGAGTATGGACATCACAGGAAGCGCCTTGAAACGGCAAAACGGCTCGCCGCACACGAAGTTCCCCAAGCAGGTTTAGGATAGAAGAAAGGCAAAGCAAGAAAGACTTTCGTTGATGTAGATAGCCATCGCTTCTGCGACCGTTTCTGCGTCTCGCAGTTGCGTTTGATATCGGCAAATAATTTGAACGTTGTGTAAAGCGATAGCAGACCCAGTGTTGTTCAGAGTTCACTGCCGCTTTTGACCATTTCAGCAAAAATGAAACGGCGTCGAAACGGTCGTCGAAACGGTAGAGAAACATCTGCTTTAAATCCTCCTAATGTACGGCCTCCTAGCTAACGTTCGAAGCAGAGGCCTTCCAACGCATCGTCGCTAACTCGGGGACCTAGGCAAACACTAAAGGTTCAGAGGATCTTCTTCAGCCTATTTCTTTGGGGAGCTACGTCATCTGTAGTTACTTAAGAGAGTGGTATGCATTATGGGGAGGGTGGGGGGATGCGGAAATGCAAATGACTGGCTGTGGTGAAAGGTGGCAGTGGTGTTGAAGTGCTACCTAGGCCTGTGGGCTTTCGGCTTTCCAAGGACATCTCACTGTAGCCGGTAGAAATCAGTGCACTGGCTTTCTGGTCAACTCCATCGTCCAAGCCTGCCATGCAGTTGCGATGACCTTCCTTACTTTTGGCAGAGATATGTGATCGTCGTGACCCCGAACGTCGGCAGCAGCCCATTATTAGATATGATGCATGTGATGATCAAATAGAGGCCGTGCGGCGATCCTGCAATAAATAACGGAGAGGGCAGTGGAGTGGTTCTTCGAAGTTCGAGCGGCCCTAGGTGACCGCCGCGGCCATACGAGCGCTTGCCTTGGCGCGTGCCAAGTCACAGAATCTTTGTTCGGCTCCGCAGGGCATAAACGACCGGGCTGCCACCAGTTGCACTTCTGCGAGCGGCTCTGCCGACTTCGAAGGCTTCGAAACTTGAGCAGAATGCGGTCCAAGTTGCAGACGCGACCAGTGGCACCCCACGAGCCCTGCATTGATGAAGAGAAACGAGAGCTGGAAGAGTCGTAGTGCAAAGCGAGGCGCCTGCGTCTTCGAATTCAAGATACCATGCCCCCGAAGCCTGAAGGTCTTCACTGCCAGATTAATAATTGATAATGCCGCAGAGGAGCTGATATAGGAGTCCTTTGGGATGGGGAAAGAGAGAGCCGAGAAACTCACCGAGCTGAACTAGCGTCATATCTAGGATTCGAAGAAGGAGAAAAGGTGCACCGAAGCGGAGTCTCGTCGCCCATCGAAGCAGCTGAATCGCGTTGAGAAGCAGGGGGGCAGGCATGTTATGAATATTCCGAGAGATTGCTTTTCTACACCGTCATTTGTTGCTTAAATATTATACTGTCGCTTCTCTTGAATTGCTCATTGTTAATCAAGTTTGACAACAGTCGTAGACAGGATAGACCAGGTTTGCAATCAACTTGTAATGGTAAGTAGAAAAGTGAAGATGCTCGGATGCATTACGTATCGGCGCGAGCCTCAGTGACCAGACTTCAAGTTATCGATCGTCAAAAACGTCTCGTCCCCAGGTTCATTTTTCCCTGCGTCTCAATGGTTCGATTCAAGGTACGTCCCTTTCCATTCCCCTCCTCAAAAACCGCTCATGCGCGCTGCAGAACCGCTGGCTCCTCGTCGAGTTCATCCCGTGCGCCCCTTCTACGGCGCCTGCGCGCCCGATGAGCGCGAAGCACATCTGGGCCGCGCTCAAGCAGAGCGTCATCGCGCACTTTGGTGACGTCGGCTGGGGTGCGGTTGGGCTCTCCCTCACAGGTGCGTCCCCTCTCATGATGCTCCCGTCGCAGTGTCTGACGCGCTGGTTTGTGTATGTGCAGTGAAGTACTATTCCCCCACTACGCACGTCTGTATCATCCGCGTCGCGCGCGAGCAGCACCGAATTGCATGGGGCGCGCTTACGCTGCTCTCGTCGATCGAGGGCCAGAAGTACATTCCAAATATGGTCCATCTATCAGGTACCCTCCCTTTCTTTGTGTTTGCTGAAAATGCGCTGATGGAATGTGGAGGTACGATCAAGCACGCTCAGCTCGCCGCAATACGGCATAACAGGGAGGTCGTGGGACGACTCAGAGCGCGCGCAAAAACTCCAGGTTAGCAAACCCACTGCGTATGGGCAGGGTGTTTTCTGACGGGCAGTTTTAGCTGCATACCAGGATTCGTATGAAGGTTATTTGGAGAGCAGCACTGCAGAAATCGAAGCCCTACAGGACTAAGAGCTAGCACTGACTCTCGCATCCCTCACTTTACTTAATCTTCGACTTGACTGTTGGCGACCTCAGCACAATCTCCAGGCCTGTATGTTCTACGCTGTATATATGCGCGATGGTTACTGACACAAAGTTCCAGCAATCTTTATGCGGACCACCCAGCGCTGAAAAAATGATCTCCATTGACTAAATACCGATATATAAATCTCCGCTCAGGCTGGACCAGCCATCTACAATTTTGATTCGGCGAACACTCTCGCCCCAGCTGCACCCTCGATCCACCCCTCGCTCCGCCTTGCCGCCCTCTCCACCTCACGCATATGCTCTTCCGCCCACTCCACGCACCCACGCACCAGCGCGTCCACCTCTGCCACCGTGTTCCCCGCATGCAGGCACACTCGCACCCGGTCCCCACCCCGCGGCACCGTCGGCCACGTAATTGGGCGCGCGTTCATCCCCCGACCGCGCAGGAACGCTGAGAGGGGGCGCGGGAGTGGCGTGAGGAGCGCGATTATCGGTGACTGGATGGCGTCTGCGCGCGGGCGCGCGAGATGCGGCAGCAGGCACAGAACTTCTGGCGGGACCCGAGCGTCCCGGAGGCACGCTTGCAGGGATGTAACGAAGTGCGCGGAAAGGTCCTGGACGGTTTTCGCGAGCTCTTGGGCGTGCCCGTTTTCCAGCAGGTCGAACGCGCAAGATGCGGCGACGATGGCGGGGTACGAGAGGGCAGTGGTATAGATGAGGGGGCGTGCGTAGTTGAGGAGGTAGGACCGCGTGAGGGGGGTGGTTAGGAGTACCGCTGCAATCAAAGTTGTCAGTCAGCATACCTCAGGAAGAAGAGCGAGTGAGACGCAAGAAAGACGCAAGACTGACCTCCGCTGCCGGCGAGCGCCTTGCCGAATGTGTGCAGCCGCGCGAACACGCGCTCTTCCAGCCCGAGGGCAGCGACGAGTCCACGGCCCTGCGGACCATATATGCCCGTCGCGTGCGCCTCGTCCACTACGACGTAGGCGTTCCCTGCTGGGAAGAGCGTCTCCGCGGCCTCCACGATCTCTGTCAGAGGCGCAAACGTGCCGTCCATGCTGTATAGGCTCTCCACCGCGACGAACACGCTCCCCTCACCCGCGCCCAGCCCCGGCCGCTCGTCCAGGAGCATCAGCAGGACCGCGCGCAGCGCCGGGACCGAGTTGTGCGCGAAGCTGTAGTGGGAGCGTGCGCAGCGGGAGGCACGCACGCCGTCGTGCACGGACGCGTGGATGTGCACGTCGGTTACGACGCAATCGCCGGGCTGTGGGACGCACGCGAAGAAGCCCGCATTCGCGTCGAGCCCGCTCGTGAACAGCAGCGCGCCCTCTGCGCCGCCGCCGAAGAAACGGCCCAGGCGCGCCTCGAGCTCCGCGTGCGCCGCGCCATTGACGAGCAGTCGCGAGCCACGCGAGCCAAGCACGTCGGGCGCGCCCTGCAGCGCTGCAAGGAAGGCGGTGCGGAGTGTTGGGGAGGAGGCGAGTGAGAGGTAGTCGTTCGAGGTGAAGTCGACCAGGGCGGCCTCGGACGGGGAGGGAAGACGTCGGCAGATTAGGCGTGCCTCGCGCGAGGCGAGGGCGGTGCGCATGCTGCGCTCGAGGGAGGACATTGTGTGCGGCGACGAGGAAAGGATGGAGGGACGATGAGCTGGATGGGGGCGGGCATATTGTGATCTGGGGGAAAGATAATCTTTGCTCAGGGGCGCGGAGTGATCGGAACGCCCATCCGCATGACACCGAACTTGCTTCCCCCACACCCATCTTCGCGCTCATTCATTCGGATTGACCACTCGATGTAAATGTACGCAGTTGCAAAGCATATGCATCTCAATTGACAGTTATACCAGCATGTTTCCCATACTACCTCCTCCTGGTGCCTTCGCCAGTAAATACATGCTGCCTTGCTCGGAGTACAAACAAGCATATCCCGTTAAGCCCGCACAAATCTTTTGGCTCGCTTCCTGCTGCGACTCAAGATGTCTCGTGGGACTTCCCCGCATTATGACCGCGACAAAGCACAAAAACCGTCCCAGGTACTATTCATGTACGTCATGTGAACAGGGTTCAGCTTGTGAACACTCGCGGTTTAGACTTATTGCGCTTCACATAAAATCACGAAATTTAATTGGCGTATACAACGGTAAATATCTACATGAACTGCCGACTCAGAATGTGTGTAGCTGGCGAGGAAGAAACGGGAGAGAGCAAACAAGCAGAAAATTTGACTGTCGAAAAAAGCCGAAGAGCCAGATCCGAAAGATCCTTAAGATGTTTTGGTCCGGTTAGATATTGGGATATGCATAGACATGTTGAAGAGTATGTAGAGAGAGTTTTTCGCCCATCAGGTGAAGGGGAGTGGCCATTCGCGAAGAAAAATACACAAAACTTGACCATGTGTGACACGATGAGTGACAAGACACTGCACCAAAATAACACGAGGCTCCTGCCTGCGGAGCGTGACTGATGGGTGACCAAAGTGTTCACAAGGTGAACCAATGCCGTAAGAACTGCATCGTCGTGTCGGTCGATGCCCGACGCACTTACCTCTCGACATTTAAATCCATAAAAATGCTAAATGTGTAGTTGAAGGTTTTTGCAATCTAAATCTCAGCCCGCTAGTGCACTGACCTTGTCACTACTGAGAAAACTGCGAATTGCTGAAAAGTGTTCACGAGACGTACACAAATAGTAGCGCAGCTGTCGTAATGGTCAAAAAGCCTGTCAGATCTGGCAGATATCTGACGTGTTCAAGACGGACGATGATCTGGAGATCACCTTAGTTGGTGCTATCTGAGAATGGTGATGAACGTGTATCTTGAATTGGTATTGAATTCTGGACCCTTGCGATCTCACAGGAGCATTACGGCTGAACATGCGTTTTCTTAGTCTCGTTCCGAGCCTCTGGCCAGGTTTTAGGTTGGGTTTGCTGCTTACTAGAGATTTGTGGATTTTCTTACATATGGAAAATTGAGAACTATATATAAAAATAAATAAACAGTCACGTGCAACGCAAGATACACTGCACATTCGAGAGCTACAAGAGCTGGACATGAGGGAGGGGAAGCAGAAATGTCGACATGAACTATCCCTGCCGAGGATGCTTGCCAATACCAGAAATCGAGAGGGTTGTATTCGGAGGGGAGCGGGCAATATCCGTTGTTGTACGGGACTGGTCGTTATCGAGGCAACTCTCGAAGTTCGTCTGCGAGAACGTATAATGTCAGTCCATGAAACTATGTGTCGATGTGGGCGCACACAACTGACCGAAATATATGCCATTATACGATGTAATCAGCTCCGGCATTCCATCATCGATGGCGCGGATGAGGGTCCTCGCCTGCTCCTTGTCCAAATAATCTTTCAACGCCGTATCGTCCTGAAAGCCAGCATTGACCCGCTTCAGCGATGGCTTGTTCGGATCTCCAGGACTGTAACGAGAAATAATCATATCCGCCAGCAAGCACGCGTCGAGCTGGGGTCCTAGCACAGTAAGCTCCTCCAACCCCTGTAGCAGGCATCCACCATCAGCAGCATGTGTCATCGCTACCACCATATCTTCGGATAACCAAGGTGCTCCGCGCATATCAATCTTGAGGCTGGAAAGCCAGGGTACTGCGGTCAGGCAGGGCACCAGATCGACCGTGGGCCCAAATATCTTGTTGTATTGAATGGAGAGATGCGCTAGCGATGGGGAGGAGGCGAGAAGAGCCTGAAATTCCACGGACATCAGGGAAGCGGCGGATGTCTGGATTTTGAGCGATGTCAAATTCGGGCAGCGGATCTTTGTGAAAAGAGACATGCTATCCTGCAGGATGCAGATCCTTAACGAGGCGACATGCCGGAGGGTGACCGTTTGTCGAGTGCATGGAAATGCATCCAGATATTTCGGGGAGTTCTCAAGTGCGAGGTGCTTGATGTTGCTTGACAGCTCCAGGATGGAAAGCAGCGGAGCCAATCTGTATACAATAATCTCCAGGTTATCGAGCTGACCCCACGGCAGCAGCAGCATCAGCGGATGGACAGCTGCCTTGATCTTGACCCAGCGGAGCCGGGGCGCATAGTCGAAGTTCTTGACGTGCTCCTCGCAATCGTGGATGATATCGATAGTCAGCTTCTCCAGCAGGCACAGCCGGTGTCTGATGGGCTTCATCCGGCAGAGGATCGATGTGGGGGCCTCGATGTCAAGCTCCCTCCACCTGTCGCAATATTGCACTACCTGCGCGACCGCCGGCCACAGAGCACATTTGCTGCTATCTCGCGCCACATCCATGCGGATGGAGAGGGAGCTGCTCTTGGTGCGCGAAAGCCAAGCCTCCGCCAGTGATGCGTGGGTGGAGAGTTGGCTAGATAGCGTGAAAGAGGACCAGAGGCGCTGTGACGACAGTGCACATGTTCTCCACGCAACAGAGACCTGCGTGAAAAGCAAGGGTGCTCGTTTGAAAGAGAAACTAGATCGGTCGTGCGTAGTCGGGAGGCTGAGCAAAAAGATGTTCGCCAATATTTCCTCAGGCAAGAGGCGTACGGGGGCTAAGAAGGATTCGTGCCTGGCTACCGATCTCATGAGCTTGTCTCGCTTTTGCAGCAGCGCTGCAACTTTTCTCAGCATCACATGGACGTGTCCTTCGATTTGGGATACTGTGCTCTGGCCGTCGGACACATATTGGCTAATCAGTTTGCGCTCTGGCGGGCTGGGAGTTTGGGATGTGCGCCATAGGTGTGGGGCGGGTGACTTCGGTATAGACACATCATCGGTGATATAGCTCCCACAGGTTTCGCATGAGGTGATTCGACCCATCCCTCGGGTGTGGTCACCACGAGATTCTGCGTGAGTTGTTGATATATAATCAACGATTTCAGAAGCCAGCGCAGCCTGGACTAACCCATATGATCCCTGGAGAGATATGATAAAGTTACAGTGAGGAAATTCTGGATGAGTTCCCGAGTGGCCTGTGGTCCAAGTATCAAGCTAGCTGATATGAGGCAATCAATATTAATGCAGCGGCATGGCAAAGTTCTCACGCTGAGGCCCGGTCCGTGAGGTCCGTCCCATTCAGTCATTTTTCTTTCTGTCTCCAATTGCACACCTGTCGTCGATGTCAAACGTGGAGGAAAATTCAACAAGAAATCAGATAAAACTAACGGCGTTGTATTCAAGCAACAACTGACGGCGTAGAAGCGCAAGCTCTCGGCATATCGACAATGTACTTGCCCCTCTGCTTCTCAACGCAATTTAGCTGTTTCGACGTGCGACGAACCTCCGCTTCAAGATGCCTCTTCTCCTTCTGCAGATTCTGGATGCGACGCTGCTCCAACTCGGCGAGCTCCGCAACTACCTCTTTCTCCATTCCGAAAGACTCCCTCGTCAGTTCTTCTACGGCAATGTCAATCTGGCAGGCAAGGTTGAAGACCTTTGGAGCGGTAAGCTCTTGAAGATGTTGCAGTCGTTTTACTTCGCGCTCCAGCTCTTCCAGCTCTTTTTTCTCTTCATCTGTGCGGGGCTCGCGGGGTGGCGGTGGCCGCGGCTGGAACCTGAGCCATATATTCTGCAAGAATCCTGGAGCCTTTGGAGTCGGTGGAGGCGCACGCAGACCACAAGGAACGGTGAAGCCGGTGGAGTGGTTGATCGAAAAGCAAGGGCGTGAAGGATAAGGCATTGTGGGATTTCCAGCCGCCCAGTCATTCATGCTCTGCAAGACCAGTCGCTCGTACTCAGATTCGGTGTGTGCGAAGGCGAACTTCCTTATAGCGGCCCAGCGTCGCTCGAACAGCCACTCCACTATCCTCTCTGCCGTTTGTTTATCACATGATCGTCCAACAACCTCGGTCTCGACCATCTTGATTGCCTCGGCGCGCACCAGCCCGCCCGCCTCATCACCGAGACCGACAAGGAAATCCATCAGGAACGCGAATAGCCCGAACTGGACGGGGGGCATTAAATGCAGAAGTAGCGCGGCCACCTTGATCTGCTTCTTTTCGATTTCCGCTGTATCTGGGGGGTCATGATGGTAGATCTTGATTCCGAATGTACACTCATGTGACCCGAGGTACCGACTGAGGGTGGGGGAGACACACCAGTCGTAAAATGGTCGCACTATTGCTTGGTCGAAGGGGGCAACCCGAAGCCCGCGCAATACGATTTGGAGTACTGCGAGGACGTTTGCGCGCGATTCGCCCCGAAGAGAATAGCCTGTCCCGATGCCAGAATACTCAGTGAGCGCTTTGTGCAGCTCGTGAATGCGCATGGGGCAACGTGTTGCGAAGGTGGCGCCTGGTTCGATACTCGCGGCATGAAGGTACTCGGTGCATGTATGCACAGCGGACGGGATCTTGTATGCTTGTCCTCCGATCACGACTGGTATCACGTATATTGGCTCTGCATTCGCACTTACCTGTGGAGTTGCCTTGCACATCCCACGGAGATGGCATACGTCCAGCACACCCTTAACACCTTCATCGCGGTACGGTTCACCTCCGTGACCGAAATTGATAAGTTTCCGGTGGATCTCTGAGTAGTATTGATTTGCGATTGTGATACTCCATTCGACTGGCAGGCCGGCGGGCATCTCGAACGCCGGCGGAGCTTCGAACGGCTTTTCGTTCATTTCAGGGCCAGGCTGAGCTAGATCTGAGTCAGACATCGCGAGATCGAAATTGCGCTCAGAGCAGATGAGATGGGTCGTAGTTTTATTATAAGATGTGATGTGGCTGACCTAGCAATATTTCCGTGCCGGAGAGGCTGACTTCTAATGACATTCCAGCCGCCTCTGGAAATGCGACCAGCATGTGCATGCTAATCCTTTGAAATGGAAAACAACAAGTGGTACCACATAAATGAATGCAACGTTGCTGCCACTATCGACGTCGCCGCTGGCCCTGGTGGGTGGCGCATTTTTTTGATGTTCCGACTGAGACCCTACCTGTAACTAAGATAACCTGAAACTGGATATACTCTATGCCACATAGTTATACTGACAAAATTCAAGCGTTCCTTTGATCTGCACAATTACAATGACAAAGCTACGAATACACGAAAATCTGACAAGGTGGCTATTACAGGACAAGTAGCGGTGGTGAACTGCGATATTCACGGCCTAAACCAGTTCGTAGCCTCGTGCCACTTCAAATCCGAAGGAGCTTTCACCTCCCATCCACTCTCGACCTTCACTTTCTTGCCAGCCTCAACAGCCACCAAAAATTCGAACCTGCCCTCCTTCTCGCCACCCTTTCCTGACCACCGTACTTTCAAACCAGGCAGCACCTCCTTAAGATCGACCACTTCGTCGCCCGCATCTGCAAGCCCATCGGGCTTCTTCAGGTGCACCTTGAAGCGCTTATCATCCGTGAGGGGTATGGTATCGCGAATGGTGATTTCAGGCAGAGGGAAGCGGTGCTTGTTATGGATGGTAGTGATATTGGTGTACGTTGTCGTGGACGACGCCTCGGCAAACGTGCCAGTTTCGTTGCGCACAGTCTTGTGTGTACGGGTGTATGAAATGAAGGTGGAAGGGTCCGTGCCCAGCGTGCAATCGAACGTATCGGTAGGATTGACATCCTATCAATAAATCAGCAGACGGCATGGAGATGAGATGGAATCTGGGCTTACATGAATAGATGTCTTTGAGACGTAACCGTCATCCAAAAACACACTGACAGACCCAGGAAGCAGCCTGAATTCGCTCGTGTTCTTCACCTCGCACTGCAGGAGAATATATGCACATCAGCAAAGCGTTATCAAACGATCGACAGCTCGTTCCTACCTGCAAATACATCCTCGCATCGATCTTCGGGCAGCACACGTACGTAACCTTGCTCTCGAAGTCCAACTTCGCGACCGGTACCTGGTGCGCCACGCCGTCGCTTGGGATTGTAGATTGCCCCTCGACGGCATAGGAGATCGATAACGGACTCTCAGTGACCGTCGTGGTCGGCTCTGCGGTGGGGGCGCTGATCTCCTCGAAACCTTCCTCTTCAGTGTAATCTGTCGCAACGGGGAAAGCATCTGTTGCAGGTTGGCTAGCGGATGCCGCGCCAAATGCACCAAAACCGGTGGATGCCGCAAGATGAGGTACACCGAATAGGCCACTGCTGGACGGATTCTGTTGAGGTGCACCAAAAATACCTCCCCCTTGCTGTTGGAACTGCTGTTGCTGTTGGCTTTGTTGCGGTGCACCAAAGAGTCCCCCAACCTGCTGTTGAGGTTGCAGTGTAGCGGTCTGACCGAATACGTTCGTCGGCTGCTGCTGCTGCTGGTTTCCAAATAGCCCGGCGCCACCTGCATTTCTGTTGGGAGCCTGACCCTTAAATAGCCCAGAAAACTGAGCTTGGCGAATTCGGGCAGTGTGCAAATGGGGTACGCTTCGCGCAACCATGTCAGAAGATACTGTGCTCAATGTAAGTGCTGCATTGATCCAATCCTCGCCTGGGTAATTGAGTGAATACGTCAGGCTTTGGTGATACTGATTGAGGCTTACCCGTATTCTGGGTTATACGTGCGCGATAATGCAGCGAGACTGAGTTTGAGGGCTTTCCGTTTTCTGTGGTAGCATGAAGCTCGTAGTTCGGGTGCCAGACAGCACCATGGACGACTATCATGCAACTGTTGAGTTTGCGAATATATAAACAATAACAATGTTGGGTCCTTACTGTATGTGAGCTTCATATCGACATTCATATCTGCAGTAGACACGACTACGACTGTGACTTGCGCATTTGCTTCCCCCGTCTTCAACGCAACCTTAGCTGTCTCCTGTGCGATCTGCCGATTGATTTGCACAATCTTCTCATCTATCTGTGAGACTGCCTCCAGATTCTCATTCCCCCGCGTTTCAAAATCCTGCAAGAATTCATGCATTGCTAAAGGGTTCACATGTTCGCAGGTGAGCGTCTTGGCGTAGGACACGAGCAAGTCTGCTTGGTGCTCTAGGACGCGCTTCTGGCTTTCGAACGCACGCTTTTTCGTGTTGAGAAGCCGGATGACTTCGGAGGGATGGTCGGCAGATAGATCATTATCTTGCTTTTTGTCGACTGTACACACTACATCGAACAGACGTGCTTCGTCCAGTCCGGATATGCGTACTGACTCAGTGTCGATGGCACTGGAAAGTCTACTGATTTGAATTTTGTTTTGACCAGCCTGCGATTGGTCAGTATGGCATGTGCGATAGCCGTCTTGCAAAAACATACCTTCAACTTTACCGAGAATGTGCGATTCACCTCTGCTTTAGCAGATTTGAAGATGGTCACAGATTTGACGGGGTAATCGGCAGCAGCGATCTTCTGGATATCAAGAGACATGGCTAGTGTGATGAGAGGATGGGAGAGTGCAGCCAAGAGATGATTAAAGAAATACCCATTGCAATGTGAATATATAAAGTCTAGAGTGACGATTCAGAGTCTAGACACCAGTCAAGTCGCGCTGTGCTGTGCGGTACCGAGAGATCACGGATGCAATATATTTTGACATGCTCCAGCGCTGCACTCGACGTCGCGCGCGCGATAGCAGTATAGTCATAAGGACGACCAGCACGCATGGTCGTTTGTGTCGCGGGACCGACATAAACCAATATATCCGCTCGGCTCAACATTTTCTCTCCCTCTCTCTAAGGCCTCAAACACGGGAAGATGGTTGACTCTTTGGCAATCCCCCCTCTGTTCGCCGTCGCGTCGGCTTGTCTTGTTCTTTTGCATTTGCTATTCTTCTCTCGACCACGACAGCCGTCTATCTTGGCATCGATCCCCCAAAATGTCGCTGCTTTTGATCTTCTGCAATCGGCAGGATGCTTCATGTTGCTCGGAATTTCGATCGTAGCGCTAGTGAAGGAGGGGCATCGGAATGACCTATATCTGTTTCTGACATGTGTGAGTTTTCATTCATAGATTACCGGCGCGTTATTGACACGGTATTCAGGTGTACACCGTGGTTCTTGCCCTGACTTCCACTCTGGGTAGAAGCAGGACGATAGACATCGCGTCAAACCATCTTGCACTCGTTCTTTTCGTCACATTCGCGGTGTATGCTTGCCGCGACCTATGGCCTCTGGCAACTTTTACAGAATCACCCGTGGACATAAACGAAGGCACACTTTTATGGGCCAAGATATCCCTGCTCGGTTTGACGGGCGTGGTCATCCCACTTGTAAAGCCCAGAGTCCATATCCCCATAGATTCCTCGGTATGCATATAAATATTCAAGATTCGTGTACGTTATTCATGTACGACCCAGCAACCTGCCGGAATATCCAACGAAGAACAAACTGCTTCCATCCTGAGTCTCGCGCTCTACAGCTTTCTTGATCCCGTCATTTATCTCGCCAACCGGCTTGCCGGCCTATCATACGATCAATTTCCACCTTTGGCAGACTATGACGATGCGCATAACCTCGCAAATAAGAGCTTTCCGGTACCGTGTCTAAACATCCGACAGGAGCCTATGCTAACTGACATTTTGGTAGATTCTAGATCCTCTCTTGAATCACCAAAAGAACCACATATTCTGGGGATTGATGCGCGTGTATCGTAAGCAAAAACACTGCATTTTTACTATGATTGGAAAATAACCAAATCCAACAGGGTACGAATTCGCCAGCCAGGCCTTGTTAATGGTCATCCAGGTTCTCGCAGACATTTCCACTCCTGTCACTCTCAACGAGCTAATCAAGTACCTCTTTTTTCACCTTTGGCTGAAATAATCGCTGATGATATTTCAGGTACATCGAACGCAGCGACGAGACCGCCTCAGTCCGTCCATGGGTCTGGATCATCGCACTGTTCCTCGCACCTGCCATCTCTTCCGTAGCCCTGCATTGGCGCGAATATCTCGGCGTAAATATCTACCATCTGTTGAAATCTACAGAGACCAATGCTGATCAACATGACAGACACGGACGTTGGTGCGCACGGAAGGCATCATTACGCAGCTCGTGTTCGAGCACGCCCTCCGCGTTCGCATGAAGACTGAATCAGACCACGGGGGCACGACTGCTGTACCTACTCCTGACACCGCTTCGCTCGCTGGCACGGATGGGCCAGAAACTGCGAAGAGCGCGCCCGCAAGTGGGAACACGAGTCCTGAGTCGCAGACATCGTCCGATGGAGAGTTGACGGGAAAAATAACTACGCTTGTGACAGCTGACCTGGGGAACATCACGGATGCACGAAATTTCCTATCTCTTGGTGGGTCGCAATTCGACTTTACGGGGGGTTTTGCTCATGCGTACTGGTGTAGTGGTATATATTCCGTTACAGATTGTCCTGTGCATCTGGTTCATCTATAAAGTTCTGGGATGGAGGTCAGCACTCCGGGTTAACAGTTTGAGGACGGATGCTTACCGACGGATTGACAGTACCTTCGTGGGTCTCGTTGTCATGCTTGTTGGCTTACCGCTGCCTGGGTATGTGGCTAGATCTCTGAACACTGTGCAAGAGGAGAAGATGAAAAAGGTATATCTCATTTCGTCATAGCTGCGATTAATGTGCTCACATGCATGTACATAGATTGATGCCCGCGTTCAAACAGTCACTGAAAGTGCGTAACAACTCAGGATGTCACGTCTACCAGCTCACCGCCTTCCTTTTAGCTTTGAGCGCCCTTCGCATGATCAAGCTGTTCGGCTGGGAGAACAAGATCAAGGACCAATTGCAGGTCAAGCGTGAGGAAGAACTTTTCTGGTCTCGAAAGGCCCGAGTGCTTGAGATCGTCAACGGCAATGTAGCGCAAGTTCTTTCATTTAGCGGATAATGTATCTTGACTGATGCGCCATGTCTAGTTTCATCATCCCGCTTGTGCAAATGTTAGCTACATATACCACATACGTAAGTTCATCACTTTATGACTTGTTGATTGAATGACAATAATTACTGCCTGCAGACTCTGATCATGCATAATGATCTCAGCGGTAATTGGACATTTATCTCACTTATCCATATCTCACGATACTTGTCATTTAACGTAGCATCTCTCGTGTTCTCTTCCATTGCAGGTACGTTATGCTCCTTCCATCCCCAAAGCATTATTTCTCAAGATTACTTAGCCTTCGATCTTCTGCGTAACCAGCTCTGGGATGCACTGAAAGAAGTCCCTACGACGATTCAAGGTAATGTGGCCCCGCATAGTGTCGGTCTTACATGCTGAGCCCAGGTTTCCCGCAGGAAAAGTCTCGTTGAACAGAATCAACGAATTTCTTACCAACGTGAGCGCAGGGTCATCGTCTACTGCCGCTGTGATACTAATATCGTATCTATCAGACGGAATTATTGGACGCGTTCTCTGACCATGAGGTCTCCCCAGGACAAGCAATCGAGTACATCGACTTTGAACGAGATACAATCGGCTTCCGCGACGCGCGTTTCACGTGGTCAGGGGGAAATGCAGGCGATTCTATACCCTCGAAGCAACAATTCTCTCTGAATATCGAAGGAGATTTGAGGTTCCAGCGTGGTGGGCTAAACATGATAGTAGGACCGACTGGGTCCGGCAAGACTTCGCTGCTGATGGCGCTGCTGGGTAGGTGAAAACTGCGATTCATATCTTCGCTGTTGTTGACGTTTTATAAGGCGAGATGCACTTTGATCCGCTGACCCCTCGCTCCGCGTTCAATCTTCCCAGGGAAGGAGGCGTGGCTTATGCTGCACAAGAATCGTGGGTACAAAATGAAACGATCAAAGTAAAAGTTCCACGCGGCATTTGGTTCTTGGCTGACAATTTTGCTAGGAAAATGTCCTCTTCGGAGCAGCATATGACGAAGCGAGATACAAGAAAGGTGACACTTCACATAACTCCTCCTGAGACATGTATGGATCTTTTTAGTGCTATACCAGTGCGCTTTGGAACGCGATTTAGACCTCTTTGATGCTGGAGATGCAACGGAAGTGGGAGAAAAGGGATTAACGCTAAGGTAAGCAACATTAACTCCCCTTTACCCTCGCGACTAATGGAAGCTTTGACAGTGGCGGTCAAAAGGTACTTTGGGCGCTATCAAGACTTCCTTGATTCTAAGTTTTCAACTCCCAGGCCCGCCTCACCTTAGCTCGTGCTGTGTACTCAAATGCAGATATTCTGCTTCTGGACGACGTATGTCACGCGAGTATCCTTTTTCATGAGATGATCTTATATTATGCTAGGTACTCGCCGCGCTAGATGTCCACACTAGCAAATGGATCGCGGACAAGTGCTTTACGGGAAGTCTGATGAAGGATCGGACCATCATCCTAGTTGTATGACCCGTCTACGCTGCCTGATATGCGCTTTAACTGACTAGACGATCAAAGACTCATAACGTGGCATTGGTGAGCCCCATTGCGCGGTTTGTCGTCTCATTAGACATGGAAGGTCGGATCCTCAGCCAGGGATCCTTATCGGAAGTGTTGGCCGAGAACTGCACACTGGCTAAAGAGATA
>JACXVL010000796.1:7926-19027 GCA_014898675.1 Athelia sp. TMB | reverse complement strand
CTATCCCTGGTATCGCAATGATAGGAACTGTGTAAATTCTTGCTATCGAAAGGATTGGGTAGAAAAGTGCATATCCATCGTATCCATCCGATCGGAAATTCCCTCTGAACCAAACGTACTCGGACACGGACGTCATCGGAACAAGCCGGGTTTACCAAAATCTGCGGTCATTACGGGTCCGACAGAGACCTTGCAAGCAAGGTAACCATAAAAATCCTTGCCCTTCTAAAATCTCTGTCTAGCTCGCTTCACTTACAGGGATTAATATTATAAGGTTCTCGCGTTTCAATCATTTTTCTACCCCTCAAATACAAGCTCAGTGAAATGCACTGTAGTATGTTGGTAACCATTGACGCTACATACGTTGACTACGGTCGAGCAGCTGTCATACCTAAGTCTTCCCTCAACGCTCATCGATCAGCTGAACTGCACAAGCCACTAGGCATAGCGACAGTGACCCTCGCAAACCGTGCGAAGGATCTATTGGGGACGCGTTTGCTTCGTTCTCCACCGTCACAAAAGTGCTTCCTCCACGCTATCTAGATCTCAAGCGATCCTTAAAGTATGACCGGGAGGAGAGAATACTCGCGAGCTGGAAACGGCTCATAAACATAATGGAATCAAAGACTTTGCCAGATATCAGAAGAAGCGGATCAAGCCTAATACCTGAGATCGCTTGGTCGGCTATTGAAGCTAATGGAGGGTGCCTTCCACCTCCTGCCGCCGCCGCTCTCAAAGAATGCGGTTCCATCATTGTAGGTCAACTCCAGCTGTATCCCTGGAAGTTATATCTAAGTGGCCTCACAGATTCGCGGCCTCATCTCCTCTGAACAGGCACTGTCCTGGAAGCAAGCTGTCTGTGATTATATCACCGAGATCCCTCGACCAAAGGCCTCCCTGCATCCAATCCACAGGTTTATGAGCTCTACTGGAGCAGAGCACAACTTGCCGCCCGCTCTCATCCTAATATGCTCGCCGCCTAACGAGCGCTCAATCTCGAATGATCCCTAAAGGCTAGTGATCGCGTGGATCTCTCAGAGCCGATTGCGTATGTTGATCGACTTCAGATTCGCACGCCTGGCGACATGAGCTTCAATCTCGGTCCCTATCATGGTGGCGGCAGCCTGGAGCGTTGGGAGGACAATGAGTACGCAAAATGCTGTGAAAAAATCTGGGAAGGAAGATCGGAGGAGCATGATCCGTTCACTGGCTACCGTTGACATGTACCATGGGCCTGGTGGATGCTCCGCATTCAGGACCTTTCAGGTAAGTATGTGTACCATTCGTTTCGATCCATGCCTCCGAGTCATCAAAATGGTCCCGTTTCCAATGGGCTGGCTTTCTCCTTCTGACTGCGCGCCAGGCGAAGGCACACTCCGCGTAATGCCTTCCGTCACACAGTCGACCGCCTGCACGCTCCTGCGCCCCTTTGTTACTGTTGATAATTCCTCTTGGGCTCTCGATAAAAACGCTTCCACATTTCCAGGTGCCACTATGGGCACCGGTCAGGAGCTCCTTCCAGATCTCTATCCTCATCTTACTGCCCGTAATGTCTTTGTGTCAATCCCTCCAGTTGCTCCCGGCGATGCAATTTTCTGGCGCTGCGAAGTGGCACATATGGTCGAACAAGAACACTGGAAAGGGCGATGCCAGTGTCTTCTATATTCCCGCTGCACCGTTTTGCCATGTCAATATCAAATACTTGAGACGGCAGAAAGAAAACTCCCTCAAGGGCAGGTCGCCTCCCCATTTCCCGGGTGGTGTTGGAGAGAGTGGGCCTATCGACAGAGGCACTGCTGGGGACTTGAGCGAGTAGGGAAAACGGACAATGGGCTGTGCCAGATTCGGTGGCGAAGGTGTAAGAAATGAAGCCGACATAGTCCTAGGGGCTTAAATACCAAAATCACCTGTTTTCTTGGCATAGTAGTTTGTTTGAGAAATGTGGTGACGATAGACATGACCTGGTTCAAGGCAGAACATGTGGTTATCGGGTCTCCACTGCTGGGTGTCTTGGGGTGGTGGACTTTTCACGAATCACTACAAGTATAATCGCTCGCCTAGCGACCCGTGCATCAGGGGCAGAACACATCAATGATTAATGATAAGTGTGTTGAGAAACGTGACAACGTATATGTACAGTTTCAGTATACAGGCATCCACCGGTCTTTGTAACACCATCGGTCACTGAAACAGTCTTGCAGCGACTTCAATTCCGCTCTGATTTCTCTGATTTCGGTTTCATATTGAAGGTATGATGATTCAGATCCTGAAAATATCCTCGAAGTCACGAAAATGCAAGTTCTACATGGTGTAAAGCGAGACATGAATTGCTTGATTTGGCTATTAAGGCCGAAACCAGTCATTGAAACACCAATGTTTGCGCTCTACAGCATCGAAAGCTGGCTCGAATCCTCCAAGATACTATGACAAGTTCATCAAGATACATTGAAAACTTTCTGTCTCTTCAAAAATTTCTCAAATTTCGTTGAAGCGTTGTGGAAAGGGAATTTAGTTTTCGGCGTTTCAGAGACCGGTGGATGCCTGTAACTTGCGGATGGCATAGGATGGCATCAGGCAGGTCAGGCCAACATTATATGATCTATATATCAAAATGCGTCTGGGTGGTGGTAAGGCACGTGTCCGATATGCTGCACAGAGGCTGCGTAGATCTACTTATCTCAAACTTATTTCTCGCTGAGTCTCCGGAATTGTTGATTTAAACGGATGCAAATGCTCGGGTAAGGCAGAAAGTGACTTTTTGGGAACCTTTGAGACGGTAAAGAGCTTGTACTGGTACGCAGGCGGGTCGACTCGGAATATTGTCAAATGTGGAACGTTGCCTGGGAAGCCATGATCTGATCAAAGAACAGTAGTGCTAATGGATTATGGGCTTCTTCCGCGCGGTGATGAAAGTGCTATGAATGCACTA
Organism: Athelia sp. TMB; assembly: GCA_014898675.1. Lineage (NCBI taxonomy): Eukaryota > Fungi > Basidiomycota > Agaricomycetes > Atheliales > Atheliaceae > Athelia > Athelia sp. TMB. Next base: position 16,098 of record JACXVL010000796.1, on the reverse strand, counting down.
TCGCCGTGATGATAGTTTGTGTAGACAACAAGGTGGACAAAACAAGAGTTAAGTCGATGAATACACCCATATGAGCAGTCAAAAGATGCGCGCTGAAGTAGAAGCTCAATCTTTGACAAGTCCGAGGTTTTGTGTCGCCAAATACTATTACATGGAAAGATATTTTGTCAAAAGTGTACTGAGTGGAAGCCTCGTTGGCCTCGAGATTGGTTAACGGTTTCCTGACTTCTCAAGATAGCTGGAGATAGCTGTCAGGAGAACATTGTCGGTCATAGGAGGCCCGAACATAAGATATCCGAATCTGAACGCAAATGATCCGAGAGAGAGACTGTAGCATAGACAAGCACGGCCTTGGTTTTCAGGATGTCGTTGGAAGTTGGTGGAGAAGGAGCTTCGGGCGTTATATGACCTTCAAGCTCACCTTCGAGTTCAGACGTTCCTAGACGTTCACCGTCTTCGCCATAGACGCCTGCCCCCCTTGCAATTCAACGTTCGAAAGTTCTCTACGAGCATGCCGATGGCTTACGATCTGCGGTATACAGCCTATCTATTGCCATGGAAGGCCCTTCTACGCAAGGCCGCCCAGACCACCTGACCACGGCTTGCTGCACGTTTTCCCTACTGCGCCAACATATTTCACGCATTGTGGCAGCTTGTATCGATACTCTCTCTCACCATTTTCGTTTCTTCATTTCTGTCCCTGATAACGACTCTACTTCTCGATTGTTGGACGGCGGCCCATAACTCCGGATCTTGAAACACGTGTACTTGACTCGTGTTGGGCGCGAGGATCATAAACGCGCAAGGAGTCCGGCACGCCCTCTTAAGAATATGAATCTTCAATCTCTCTTTCTATCCTTAACGCCCAACACCCAACCCCGATCGTGCTGTCCAATTACGCCGCCTTTCTCGCCTTCGTCCCGTATCCTTCGCACCAAACAAGCGATGTCTTTTCAATTCGTCTTCTGTGGTCTAGCTGGCTTTGCTGGGGCTGTAGGCTACGCGTATACCAAACGGAGACAATCGGTTACCCAAGAACCCGCGCCGTAAGTTTGTCGTGCTCAAGCGATCAAGAGTGCCGCCCTGGAAGAGTCCACCTTATGCAACTCCCAAATCAGATCTACCACGGATCATGCCTCATCGCCTATTGCGGAGGTAAAAGAGTCACTCGATCAGGAGGAGAAAGTATGCACGACATGAAATAGTAGATCATCAGCGCGAGTTAAAATTGGCTTTCACGCAGGAATACCCTCAAATGGAGCCTATGTCGCTCAAGAGGAAGTCCATCGACGACCATGACTCCCTGTCTAGCCGTCCGAGGAAGAGGAGCAGAAGCCCACCTGCTGAAGCGGTCGTTAGTCAGATCTCATACGTTGCTCGTTATCAATAACCCACCCCGCTTCCTAGCCATCCCTCGATGCCCAGGAACGTCTCCCTGGCCCAGCCCTTGCTGTTCCAATTTTAGAAACTGCCGATATTGTGAGTAACCTCGGGGCCCCACGAAATGCTACCCTACAACAACATCCGCAGAGCATGACACCACGGAAAGAACCACCCATTTCACTGGCCCCAGCCGAAGATGTCAAATCACAGGACGTGATGTTGGTATCTCCTGTAGCTGAAGCTTCAGAGACACTTGTTGCTCCTGTAACTCCTATCACCCCCCCTTCCTCCCCTCGGCCCGCTGCCAAAAGAGCACGAGGATTTGCTGCGTTCGCTGGTGCTGGCTCACCATTTGCTCCTTCCCCTCTTGCGCCAAACAGACGTTCGACGACCCCCACTCCTCGCCGCCCGGTATGGCTCACGGATGCTAACCCCTTGGCCGATGGAGTGTTGTCGCTAAGCCCTTTTGCGCTGAGCAGACAAGAGAATCCAAATGGCCCAACCGACGATGCTGAGCCAGCGTCCGCGTTGGCAGCTGTGGAGACACGAGTGTCTAACACCGTTGCGCGTGAGTCGGGACGTCTCGGTTTATACTCGATACTGAAGATGTCTATGCAGATATCACGGGCGAAGAGGACGAGACGGTCCAGTCAGAACTTAGAGGCGTCAAACTCTTTATCAAGCGGTGCGGTACTGTTCGTGGTATCTCAGTTGGTGATATTGATGGATTATGATTAGGGGTATCAAAGCTTTCACGGGCGGGATGCCTGGGCACGTCAAGCTCCTTTCACACAACCAACGGACTGGGGAACGATTGCGTATGTCTTAATGATACTGCCCATGAAACTAATCAATCGAATTGTTACAGTTTTCCGACGAGAGCCGCTGGGAAAAGTTTCGATGAACGTGTCAATGGGGTCTACTGTCCGTTGCAGTTTTGACCTAGAGGATAACGTGTTGCGAATTGTCCTCAAAGAGGCTGTCGAAGATGGGAACGGGGCGCAAGAGCTTGTCATATATGCGATCAAGGTTCGTAGTCATTGTGTACCTCAGAGGTGTCGAGCTCGATAGTAACTTTTACAGCGTGGACGAGTTTCAAAACAAGATTTTACCGATTTCGCTGAGGCGTTGGTAGCTCACTTTGCTCCTAAGTCCCAGGCAGCAGTGATATAGCGGGGCTCTCGTTGGGCCGACGCGCTGGACAGCTGGCGTGATAATAGCCACTTCGGCCATCGGAGCACGCCTGAGCACGCCTGAGCACGCCGGTCGTGTTTGTGCTATGCTCAGAAGCATGGCTGTTTCCGGACCTGGCACCCGTTGCTTGTGTGTTTATGAACCAGCCATTGTTAGTGCTGAAGGCACCGATGGGTGTCGGTATGATATGTACTAAGCAAGTAGTAATCGAGTGATGATATAGATACCATGTATACCCAATATGTTTCTGGAGCGACCAGGGCCATAATCTCAAAAGACTGACAAGCTCACATATTTTGATATCAAGACTACAATATTCCATTAATATAATGCTATGCGTAGCAGTCATTAGGGTATACACGGAAACATCATGTCCGCCTATGATGGCTGCACAGCTGATTTTTCCTGCGCCCAGACTTTGCGCTGATAGTCGAGTACTATGGGTATGAAATCCCTGAGACTGAAATCAGGCCAGTAAGCCGATGTTAAGTGTATCTGCGTGTCCTCACAACACTTTTCAAACAATCAGTTCCACGATGGAGACATTAAAAGTGCAGTGCACACCTGCCAAAGCATGTAATCACTCAGTCGTTTTACTCCGCTGGTGCGGATAAGAATGTCTAATGGAGGGCTGCCAACTTTGGAGGTCATTAGCCGAGCTTCAATCGCGTCTTCATTAATCTCACTAGGAAAATATGTGTTAATGAGCCTTGAGTTTGCTTAAGCAATCAATACATACAAGTTGGGCCCAGCTTCTAATGCATCTTGTACCGTAGATTCGACAGCGGATGTGATCTCATGACTGGATGTATAAGGCATACAAATATTCAGGATAGCCCTGCGTCATCCTCAGCATGAAGGGGAAAAGTAATAAAGGTGAAAAGGCGCACCTTTTATTATGTCGTGTGATGCCCTCCGCTTTCGCGACAGCCGCTTGCACAAATGAAGGGAGTAGCGCGGTCTTGCCGAGGATGTTCAGCCTCACACCATAAGTGTCAAGTAAATCCCTCGTAAATGAGGTAAAATCAGCCATAAAATCAGATAGGTTTAATCAATGGTGCTCACTCGTGCTGACATAACTCAATCAGCTTCTCCTCAGCCAGGTGCATGAGATCGTCCACTTCCTTCGCTGAACGTTTGAAGTTCGGAATCGCGAAAGCAAATACGGTGACACATTGGACGCCCAACCTGAGGCATATCTCAAGAGTCTGAGTTTCATTCGCATTAGGAAACCAAGTGCTTCGGGATATTGGAGACTGAGACTTACACGTCGCAACGCGAGGAAACCATCCGCGTGTCCTTCCCGAATTTCCTTCTGGTGTTGGCGGGCATATCGTCGATTCCCATCCATCACAAAGGCGACATGGCGTGGAACAGGTCCTGCAGATAAGATAGCAAGAATAGTGTCCTGCGCCTTCGAATGCACGAAATTTGATGCGCGGTCGAGGAGAGACATTGCTTTAGGGGCTGGTCCATGTTGGTCGATCAGTAAGTAGCATCTTCCGTAAACGCTGTCACTCATCTCCACCAGTGTGTCACCCCCTTTCCCCCTTTAATTACTTTCCTCGCAACCACTATGTCCTCAAAGCCCAACTCAAACAAACGGACCCGATCCACTAATTCTGCATCTATGAAACAAGCTACTCTAGGCTTTCCGACCTTCAAGCGCTCCGCCTCAAATACCAGCGCCGGCTCCAAAGCCAGTAGAGTTAAGGCCACACCCTTACGAACAACATCAGCTCCTGCTGCCGCCGTCGTGGTCGATAAAGCTGCTCATGAACATGATGCAAGCCTCATTGATATATCTTCGGAGGATGAGGATTCATTTGTAGTCAACAAGAGGATGAGAGTTTCAGCAGCCAAGAGCAAGTCAACGCAAGAGAAGACGGTTCCTGTCGTTGACATTGACCTGCGTGCGGAGAATCCTGGGAAGTGGAACTCTGCATATGCTGAGGCCCGTGAGAGAAACAAAAATCTCAAGACGAGTAAGCATACCCATATGTTCCTTCAATGAGATTGCTGACCGACGATCTATGTAGTTCACACCGAGAGCGAGAACAAAGTCAATGCCATTCTTCGCTCTTTTGATATGCAAGTCCTCTCCTCTGGAAATATATCTACCCGACTGATAAGCGTGCGTGGCCTAGGACATACAAGTTCGGACCCTGCGTCGGCGTCGCCCGTATCGACCGCTGGAAACGTGCTGAGGCTAACGGCCTTCACCCTCCCCCAGAGGTGAGTTTAGAACGCATATATCTTCTAAGATCGTTGTTGAAACAACATTAGGTCCTCGAGATTTTGAAGACTAAGCAAGGCCTTGAGGAGGACGAGTACCGACAATCCTGTCTTTATGGTCTCGTATAGGCAGACGCCCTTTTAAGTTCCGTGCTTCCAGAATTTCACGCGTGTCTGCTCGTGACTCTCGCTCTGTCATTGCTATTGCAATCTTGTTCTCGATTATTTTCTTGTTGTAAGCTGTACTACTCTACCCTATATCTTGCTCTTTGATGTGCTTTCACAACATTGTTAATTTTGTAGAACTTGTATCAAATCGGTCCGCAACGGGTTGTTTAAATCCCTTGTCCGCTTTTCAATTTTCACAATCCAATCAATGCTGTAAGATATCCGCAATACGCCGCTATCGACGCTTCAACTATAACCAATATTAATGCTGTCTCTGGGGGCGTCTCTGGGCTCATGGCAGCATAACTCACTACATATATCCCATTGGGGAGCTCTGAGTGCATGCCACTATCCATGTTCGAGACGCACTGTTCGGCATACAATCGCTCGCGGCAGCTGATGGGTTTATCGATGCGGCGGTATCGCCAATGTCGCTTTATTTTCAGACCTCACTACTCTGGTGAGGCTTGGATTCCAACAGGCTATATCGGATGCATTGGTATCGCTTCTAAAGGCTGATATTCAACACCAGGCATTCCGAGCGGGCTTGATCACGCAAGACAGCATTGAAGCGGCTTGTGGCAGCTCAGCGTGTAGCTTTGTATATTTAAACTCCTCAAGGTGCAGCTCCCAAACGCTGCATCCCTGAATATTTTACCCTAGCATTCAACAGTACTACCGCATGTTGATCCAGACGAAGCTGAACTTCCCTGTAATCCGCGCAAAGTTAACCGTTTCGCGTGGAAAACCCATTCAATCAACTCCTGGCCAATCCACTCTTCCTGGAGCGGCAGCCGAAGATTCGCGGGATTTTCTACACCCACACGCCGATGATCTGGGCGATGACTCGGATGTTGACTCGTGCTACGAGGGCGAGATCTTCACATCCTCGCGGGACATCTTCAATCACGGAGAAGAACCAACAGACGGTGACGCACGCTGAATGTATTTGCCTTCTCACTGGCTTGGGATCGGACTTAATGATAGTGAGTTCATTTCGCAGGTAGCTTTGATTTAATGCTTACATGAACGCTGTAGCTTATGCGGCTGGCACAGAAATGGGGGGTTCCAGAATGTTGAAATGTTGTCATAATTATAGACTTATTTTGAAGTCGATTTTTCCCCCAACCAACTTCAAGCGTTCTTGTTTCTCCGTGGCATCGAAATATCACTCCAATCAAGGAGCATCAGACCTCACGCCCCACGAAGCAACACAGTGAGGGAAAGTCCGTGAAATGCAGATAGAGATAATAGGTGTGTGGATTTGGCCGCTTGAATTTGCTACCTACAGCAAGTCTGAGGTTAATCGATGGACCCGTCGTGCTCGGCGGGTAACTCGATACAGCTTATGTAAGTCTTGTGGGGGTCAAGTCATGCGAGCTAGTTTCGAGCACTGTCGAGGTGAATCTGGAAGGGTCTAGTCCGGGTGGCGCTTCAAAGGTAGGAGAACGTCAAGGAATACACGAAGCTCATATTGACGTGGTGAACGGATCAACCAATCCAGAGCGGACGCTGTGCCGATGGGAAAATAGAAGATAATCGCACAAAAAAGGATGTTTGCATTTCAGGTGACCGAGGGCATTATCAAATCATCATCCGATATGCATTGCCGCAACGCCGCAGGACGCCCAGTGGCATGCAGGGATCAGAGTGGGCGACGAGACATTTCCTGGTATTAATGAATGCTGATCGTGAGCTGCTAAAATGAAAAGATAGAGAGTCCACACACAAAAGAAGCTAACGCTGTCCAATTGATGAGGAGCAGAACCGAAGTCGTTTCTAAGTACGCTGGGCGGCGCCACCAAACGTCAACTGAAAGATGAAGCGTTGAGATCGATACAGGCTGTGGTTGTGAGAAGTTAGAAGACCGCCAGGTTGTTCTGTCAAGTGACAGAATGGACTCGGAACCAAATGCTCATTCCAATTGATATTTTTGTTACACGATGCACAGGAAAAGCCGATTTTTGAGCCAAGCTTCAAGCTTCAGTACTTCGGTCTACACTAGGGACTGCATGTACTGTACAGCTGGGAAAGATTAGAGAGATACGGATAAATGTGGTAAAACGCTAACCTGACATTAGGTAGCATCGGGTCGTGGTTTGGTCGGCAGGGTCATGGGAGGAAGATCCGCTGACGCTTGCTCGGTCGAGCCAGCTCCACCTCCGCCGCCGGTTGTAGTATCATCGTCATCGTCCACGTCATCTGCTATCCCTTCTGAGTTCCATCCATCGGCATGGGCCACATTGACCACCCCAGCTGCGCTGGCTGTTCGAACAGACTTTATGTCGAATGAATCTTTTGCTGATCCATCGGGAAGGTGTATAATTTGCACTTTTGACGAAGTAGCGTGGGGGGATGTTTTATCTCCGGCGATGACAAACATGTAGCTCCCTGGCCAGCTCTTGAATTTGGAGCCCGACCCCGCATGCTTGGCATTCCACCGAACCTCCTGCTCCTCAACCCATTGCTTATGGATCTCCACAACCTCTGCTGTGGTCTTTCCTTCTATCTCATTTCCTGCTGGTGATTGGTGAAAGAGTTCGGGAAGCTCAGGATATGGTTCTAAGAATTCGGCGTTGGGCTCGTTGAGCTGCGACAAAAGCAGCGATCTCTCTTGCTGCGATAGTGGGGATGTAAAGTAGACGAGCACAGGCACATGAAGGCTTGTCTTTTGGGAAGAGCTCATAGGAAGATGCTGGCTGGATGATGAACGCAGTTCGTCTTTACTAAAGTTCGAAGGTGAAGGAAGAAGGAAGGAAGGAAGTGGTTGGTCGGGAGTTGAAATAATAATTGTCAATTACCTTATTAAGTCACCATTGCTTCGCGCTCACGTGACAGACGCGAGGGAACGAAGCTCAGACAGAGTAGTATTGGTAGGCCTTATACTTGTTATAGTTATATGATCAAGAATACTCTTATTCAATCTTCTCGTGATCATACCCCAACTAGAATGGAGGAAAATAATCTTGGGGGAATAAAGAACAATTACATTGATTTAGCGATTGCAAGAGTAACGATAACCGTCAGTTTGAGGAAAGCAGCGTAACGCCAGCAGGGAAAAAAATCGATAATCAGGCAATACCAACTGTTACTGATAAACAAGACACCGAGTCCAAGAGTGGTGCGTTTATTTTCCGGCATTAAGAGCGATGTGTATATGTGGGTCATCAATGCAGTGGCAGATTGGAGGAC
>JACXVL010000795.1:0-19077 GCA_014898675.1 Athelia sp. TMB | reverse complement strand
AAAAGCGCAAAGAAGAGAAGGGACAAGGCAGCCGACTTCTCTGTTAGTAGCTCTTGCACACAACATATGCCTTTATTCTGATCTTTCATTACAGAAAGCCAAGCTCAAATTAGGGAAGGGGAAAAAGTTGGCAGACAATGCGATCGACACTTCATTCAAAGCTCGCTGTGAGTTCAAAGAGACCTTGGAGGTCCAATCAACTGAAGATGATTGCTTGAAAAATAGCTATCGCTCTGCCATCTCAAAGTATCGCGATCGAGAAGGACGAAAGCGCCCCAACCACTCGAAGAATGCTTACCTTTGAGGACCTGATCGCGCACGTCAAGCACTACAGTGCTAATACACGGAAAGGTAGGCTTTAACTATGTCGATCCCAACTGGCATTTCGCTGAGCCATTCCGCGGCAGACGCTCTATTGGGATTGCGTGAACTCCTTGAAGGTCACCCAGATTTGATAGACCCGTCTTTGACGACTTTACTCAATGCGTGTGTACGGATCATTGGGGACGAGGTGTGTCAGGCCAAATACCCAGCTTCGCCGTCTAACAGCTGTACAAAGGATGCTAGCGTGCGCAAGACGCTCCTGTCTTTCTTTTCCTGGTTGCTGCCACGAATACCCATCGTAAATTCCGTCCAGCTGGCCTCCCCGGTCCCGAAACTAATTTTATTTACCCAGGAAAACCTCATACCCCACTCTCCACTCCTCGTTCTTTTCACGACGTCTGCCCAGACCCACATATTTCCCGAGATCCGCATAGATGCAGTACGGTTTCTTGACCTTTTCCTAGAGATCATACCAGACACAATCGTATCCGGGTGGACTGAGAAGAAATCTCACGGCAATCGAGTCTTAGAAGGCTACCTTGGTATATTAAACGCCGGTACCAAGTTTGGCGAGGCTGAAGGTAAGTTCCCGCTTTCTTACGCAGGAAGTCGGCTGATACCTGTACCAGGTCCAGTACAAGCTACTTCCACTGCCAGCGTAACATTGTCTCCAGGCGTGAGCTCGGTTGTTTCTTCTGAACCCTCTCATCCTTATACTCTCGTAGTCGAAGGCCATTGTTTTGAAGTCGCTGTCGACTTTCCTCAAGCATGCCCTGTCATCTCCGAACCATACAAGAAAGCCCTCGGATATCTCAATACCAACGTGGTTTCTCGTGCCATCTTTCGAAAGTCGAGAGGCATATGACTCATTCGAACGGTTGCTTCAACCGCAAGCTGGGAGCTCTGGTCCGTGCCGTTCAAAGAGCTGGCAGGCTGAAGTAGACGAAGACGCAAGCGAAGAGGACTTTCCTCAGACCTTCGATTTTGCAGTACAGCCTTTGGGAAACCAATGGTCCTTCCAAGAGTTGTCTGACATAACTTACCAAAACGGGGTCATCAGTGAGGTCGACGCATCACGCTCAGTTGATACTGCATTCGTAGCGGTAAAATCTTAATTCCTCCTACCCAAATACTTGCTCAGCAGACAACTGGTCCCTAGCATCTGGCACGAACTTTGCAATCGACGATGGTTGCCACATTTCTCGATTGCGCTCCTGTCTTGTTCTCTCCGACCTCTGGAATCCCTGGAAGCGAATTATTACATGTTGTGGCCATGGCTGATATTATCCGAGGGCTTTACGGGGCAATATTCCGGGAACTCGGTTCAGTAAGAGTGCATTCGTTCAAAGCGAGTTGAAATTTACAGTGTTTATCAAGAACGGCCACGATGCAGCTCGAGAAGATCTGAAGACATTACTAGGATACATGTCAACATATTTCCCGTTCAGACCTAATACGATATCCCGTGATATCAAGGTGCGTTCACTTAAGTTAGCTTTGGGATGAATTGTTCACCACACCCTGCAGATCGAACAGATGCTTCAAGATCTGAACCTCATTTACTGCGAGTTGACCTCCCTGGTTCTACTCGCATCAAACGCACGTCTTGCGCTGCGATCCAGCCGAGGGAAAAGCCGTCAGGTGCAGAGCGCTTCGCAGACTTCAGAAGGAGTTCTGTCGTTGCAAGTTGAACACGCATGTGAATATGTCACACAACTCCTGCGGGGTGAAGCGCCGTCAAACTCTCAAATTAGTCGGTCAATCACCAACGCAGCGTACATAGCGCTGTTGCCGACGATATGGTCGCTACTCAATCAGCCTGCCCTCAGTGATCAGTGGATAGCTGCAGATGTGCTCGGGGCGGCGTTGGAGCATGCTACGAAAATATCGTCGAATTCTGCAGTCAAGAAATCGAGTGTGGAGTTCCTTGCACGCCTTGTTCTTGTACGTTCATTCCTATACGCTTACCCGCGCGTAACATCTGATCGTGCGCTAGCTGGAGACAGACCATCAGTACCGTGGATCTTTTAAAGTAGGCCGAATCGCCAGCGAGATCAAGCAGTTTGAGGCCTGGGCTATTCATCTGCCCAAGGTCCTTTGGGAACTGGGCGCGAACAATCTGTCGACGACCGAAGCCGTCCTTCGATTTCTCTTACGTCTTTTGCAACGGAAGTCGTGTCTGGTCACCTCGGATGTCAGGATGATTGCACTCTCTTTCATTTAGGCATCCGCTGATTCGGAGTTTTTTTTGCAGACAATCGCATCATTGGGCTCACGCCTGGTGCCCTATTTCACTATCACCCACCCGACGCGGGGGCAGATTTCTGGTCCTTATACTCGCCTGCCAGCCGGCTCATCAGTCCGCCGGCTCGCTCTTGACGTAGTCGCGACGATTGCTATGGGCCCAAGCGATGCGAATGGGCTAGTTGAGGCTGTGGGTGTGGCAACTTCGGAGACGGAGGAAGTGATGTATTGGGCACATCTGCAATGCTTGATTATATCTCGATGATTTACTTGGCGGAATGCTCAGCCTGGTGACCTGGTCTGCTTTGTCAGTGGTGACGAGGAAGTCTTTTCCCGCGATATCGGATGCTCGGCCTGCGTCGACCTTCACATAGACACAGCCTTTAGAAATCGTGGGATGAACCACCGCCGTTGCCCGTTCGTCTATGAAAGGCTTAGGGGCCTGATGTGTGGGTGGGTTTGATGGGGTAACAACATCTGCGATTCTGGCGGTCTTATGCTAGCATAAATGGCAAAACAGAAAAATGCAATTCCTTGGGGCTACAGAGGTGATTATGCAGGTTCAACGCAAGGCAACAGAAAAAAACGAAATAAATAAAAGCTATTATCGGCCAAGCATGCTCGGCGATGTAGATTGCGGCTTTCCAATTGTTGTATTCTTTGCATGCAAAGAGTGTCGATTCAATCGACGTGAATAGAACGCGCTAGGCGTTGTGAACGATGCAGAAAATTGAGGCTGGGCGGGGTTGTCATTTACTCCCAGTCCCAAGTCATGCCGTAGATCCGACCAAGCGCGCGGTCTGCAATCAAATCGAATGCGGAAGTGGTGAAATCCAGATCAGTGATAGCGCAGGCAACGCAACGGTCGGTGACGGTGACCGAGACACTCTTGCCCTTGTCTGGAACAACGTCAACCGAGGAACGAGTGAATAGGAAAAGAAATACGCACATGTTGCGGTGATCTTCTTGCCACAAACGGGGTTATTGTTAGGGTTGGCACCGTCATAACCACTGAATATTTTGCGCAGATCAGTATTGTGAAAAGCGGTATTTCTCCTGACTCACGGGTAGGTGTCAAACAGCAGCTGACTGACAGCGACGATGTGGTCCGACGCAGAGTTCGTGATGCCGCAAGCTCCTAGACCGGTTCCAAAGTAGGTGCCTAATGGAACAAGATAAATATCAAGCAACTAAAGATACAAAACAAATATGCCTCACCCTCGCCAGTCTGGGTGCCAGACAGATAGGATTCACTACCACTGGTAGGAGTCTTGGTGGATTTTTCCGATGAGGTCGTCTTGGTCGAAGTGACTTTCGCTTTAGTGGTCTCAGCCTTGGTTGGAGCGGCTTCCTTAGTCGAAGTCGATGAGGTTTTGGTCTTTTCCGAAGTGGTGGTCCCGGCTCCTCCGAGTTTGCCTGCAGCCAGGGCCGCGGCCGATGTAGCAGCGGCCTTGCTAGTGACACTACTGCTTGTGGTGCGCGGTTTGCAGCTCCGGCGCTGCATCTTGCGCTTCTCAGGCTCGACCGACCGAGCGATCGGAACATGGTGGTGCACAACGGGTGACGCGTTACGGGCGGCCATAGCGTGGCGGCGGTGAGCAAACGCGGGGGAAGTGGAGGCGGAGACGGAGAAGACAAAAGCCAGCAGAAGAATGCACTTAGTGAAGGAAGGCATATCGACTTATTGAGCGAAAAAAAGAAAGGCTGGGGTTGTGATCGGGGGGCGTGGATATGTTCAAAGAGAGGATCGGCTTGATATCACTTCAGGATACGACAAGCCAGCAGTCGAAATGAGGGTGAAGGAGCACGGGAAAAGGGGGAGAAAAGCGAGTAGTATGAAGATGGGAGGAAGGAAATAAATTAAGATAAATAGCAACAGTCCAATGCGGCGGCGGCGGCGTTAGCCCGAGTATGGTTACTATGGCTGTTCCCTGAACACAAAATACTATGTACCATGCAACACGATGCACGCCTCCTTGGGAAAGGTTTGCGGACATAGGGACCCGAATGGACATGCCAACAGCAAATCAAATACCGGAGCTGGCCTTGGCTGCATACATTTTGACTAATCCTGCACTGGCGCTACTCTCCAGGCTCTTCGCGAAAGCATCTACCTGTCCAAGCAGCAGCAGACTCTCCAGTCGACTGGGCTCAGGGGGTATCTTGAACAATCTCTGTACATCCTCTTCGGGCAGCGGTGCAAGACCCTGTGCAACCCGGACGGCGTTCTCCTCCTTGCGCTTGCTTACGTACTGCTCGGCCCGTACCTTTTCGCGGCCAATCTGACGTCCAAGGTACGCGAGGTTTCCCTCTTCAGTGCGGTACGCGTCGACCGATTCGATGATCTGCTCCAGATTCTTATTGAGGTTCGTCGTCCCCAAGTTCAGATGCGCGAATGACGGTGGCAGAGCGGATGTTGTTGCTGTTTGAGGTGGTGCGTCGGCCACCGGCGACGGGGATGGTGCCGCCAGATTTTCTAGGAAAGCACCAAGCAAAGGGTTTATGCGGATTTTTAGTGGGATCTCCTCCAGGATCGTCGAAAACGTGAGGCGATGGTTGATCAAGCTGACCTCATCACGCATTAAGACGTGAACAAAATCTGTGCAGATCTCGAATTACCTTGCTGTGCTGAAATTGGCCTTTTTATACGCGTCCAGGAATGCACTTGTCAACCTGAAAGCGCGGAAAGAGGCGTTTCCTCGCGCGGTTTGGGAAAGATCTAGTGCTTTGATGAGTTCTGATGGCTAAAGATCCTGAAGAACCGTCCGACTGACCATGCACCACTACCACACCCCCATGTCTTAATCTGTCCTGATGTATAGCTTGTGTGTCGATCAATGACTGGTTGAAAAATGCGCCCAGTGTGGTAGCCTGGTAGAATCCGACAACGCTGTCATCTGCTTGCACCTCCTTCAGGGCACGCAGCATCGATGTCTGATATCGAGCTGGAGAATACAAATGAGACTCCAGCCGATCATGACAAAAATAGCAATCACCGATTGATTTTACGCTCTTCTCGTCCTCGTCTCCGGCGTGGTGCGGTAATGGGAACGAGTTTGAAATCTCCAAAGTGCCGTCAAGATCAAGGCCTAGTAGCAGACCGTGAGCAGTAGCAGAAGGCGCTTCATGACCGTGTTTTATAATTTTGGTTACAACCTACATCATTGGAACTGATTAGTATGAAGTTAAGATTCTTGCTCTTGAAGCCACTTACCAAACCGTCGATCTGCGCGGCAGTCAATGGGATCTCGGCCTCGATATCGATAGCCTTGGACATGGACGCTGGGATAACCTCATAAGTGGGTGCGGTCGGTGTTGTAGCAGCTTGGGGGGCGGGGAGAGATGCGGCCAACGCCGCAGCCATGGAGGTGGCCATTTTTGAATATCGCGACGGTGAGGTTTCAGGAGGAGGCGTTGATCGAAAAAAATGCCAAATCAGGCTCGGGTCTACCGGATCCACATGTCACATACCACCGAGCGCGGCGGAGTCAACAGCTTTCTCTTTCTACGACCACCACCATGGGCAAATTTACCATGTCTCGCTCAGCGCGTATAACGCTGCTGCTCGTTATCGACGTTGTCTTCTTCTTCGTGGAACTCATCGTTGGTGGGTGATGGTTGAGCATATGCTTCATCCTGTCACTTATTTGTATCAGGTTACGCGGTTGGATCTCTTGCTTTGGTGGCAGACAGTTTCCACATGCTCAAGTGGGATATTGTACATCCTCACCATACTCTTAACCTTACCTCTATCGATCAGCGATGTCATGAGCTTGATTGTGGCCCTCTATGCTATCAAAGTACGTCTCCATCGGGACCAATAATGACTACCGCATCTCAATCCTACACAGTTGACAACCCGCGAAAGCCATGAGACCGACTTTTCGCGATACTCATATGGCTGGCATCGAGCAGAGATTCTAGCCGCGCTTATCAATGGAGTGTTCTTGCTTGCTCTGTGTTTCTCGATCTTTTTAGAGGCCATCGAGCGGTTCTTCAATACTGCGGGTATGTCATATGATTCTGACGGGATTGCCACTCGCTTATATGCCCACATAGAAATTTCGAACGCCAAGTTGGTGGTCGTGGTTGGATCGCTGGGGCTAGCATCCAATATTGTCGGACTCTTCCTGTTCCATGGTCAGTTTGCGGCACAAATAGTTCGTCCTCACACTGACAGCCCCGCAGAGCATGGGCATTCTCATGGACATAGTCACTCCCACGGTACCACCAGCGTGCCGGCGTCAAAGCCAGCAAGCATCACTTCAGTGTCAGAGAATAATGCCAAACCCGTGAGGGATCCCTCTCCATCACGCTCTCGTTCGGTCGCCCGCCAAAGATCCGACTCGTACGCGTCATTCTCTGGCCATCCGGCAGCCACCCGGGCATCTCTCGTCCAAGTTGCCCAAGATATGGCGCTTGCCAGTTCGCCACCCACCACCCGGCAAGGCCAACACGATGTCACGCGTGATACCCCCTCCAGACATGCTTCCACTGTGGGCAATTCTTTTGCCGCCCAAGAGCCCAACGAGGAGACACCTCTGATCTCCGGCCACTCGCATGCGAGTGACGATCACGATCACGCAAGTACCTCGTCGCAGACGGTCAATGCCGGGGAGCATTCGCATGGCCACAGCCACGGCAGCTCGATGAACATGCAAGCACTTCTCTTGCATGTAAGTGATTTTCCAGCTCGTCCACCGAAGCCGCTACAATTCGAGCACAGGTTTTGGGTGACGCGCTAGGCAACGTTGGGGTCATCGCGACCGGCTTGATAATTTGGCTGACTGATTGGAGCTTCAAGTATTACTTCGATCCCATCATCAGTTTGGTTATCACGGTCATCATATTCTCCTCTGCGCTGCCTCTGGGTAAGTACACGTTTGACTTGGAGGAGGAAACGTAGGCTGAAGATCACGTTATAGTTCGCAGCACGTCGTTCATTTTATTGCAAGGTGTTCCTCCCAACATCTCCATGGCGGATGTCCGCGTTTCGATACTAGCAGTTGAAGGCGTTCTCTCTTTGCACGAGTTGCACGTTTGGCAATTATCAGAGTCGAAGATAGTAGCATCCGTTCACGTCTTGGCATCTCGGGAGCATGATTTCATGCCAGTTGCTGCCAAGATCCGCAAAGCACTGCATCTGCATGGGATCCACAGCAGCACAATCCAGCCAGAGTACCATCACACGAAGGCCGTATCGGAGCAGCATCTGCAGGTGAGTGACCTTCAATGAGTGGTATGTTTCTATGCTAACCTGTTACAGACTGCTAATGAAACGTCATGCTTAATCAAATGTCCGCCTGATCAAGCTTGTGATCCTGCAGAAAATGCTTGTTGCCGTGAGTCATTGGGCGAAAATTTTGGGATCTTTGAGCTAATATTTTCTTATAGCACCATCCTTGACCGACGTCTAGTTATTTTCCACTTCATCATCCTTGACCGATGTTTAGACAGCTAGTTTAATTCAATCTTCTTCAACTCTATGTATCTACATTTCTGTCAACATGAACACAGGAAAGTTGGCTACGAATGATGGATTCCCAGCTAAACCTTTGGTAAGTAGGCTGCTTGTCTGGCTCTCCTTCCTCCGCAAGTCGCTCGCAAGCCGGCGCGCCATGTACATACTTGAAGGCAGCAAAACATGCTTGTCTCCACGCAACGTATGAAGAGCAACTTCTAATTGGAAGGTGGCACATAACGTGGAGGAGACTACGCCAATCAGCAGGTCGATGTTCAATGCCTTGAGTTCCGATGGTAACTGATTGTCTATGCCTCCAATAATGGAAGGCAAAACTACATGTAAGAAGAGTGGCAGCAGTCTAGGGGAGTTGGTCGATGGTGGCATGGCCAAGATGAATGTGCCAAGCTGTTTGCAGACTTCCATTGGGCCAATCCGTGAGGCTTCGGCGAGTTCGAACCAAAGAAGGTGAATGAAGGCCAATGGCTTGAGTGTGGCGAGGCAGCGGTCTATATCGACAGCTGGCGCCTTTCCTGCACGGCCTAATTGCAAGGCGTCTCGAATTATCTGACGCGCCTGCTCCAACCAGGCACCAGGCGGAGTATTGGTAAGAGTATCTAAAAAATAAGGAATAGCTCAGCACAAGGGCCACTGCCACTATTTGGGACTTGCCAGGGTTCTGCCCTATAGATTTCAGGGCTAATCGCCGTATGGCTGTAGTGTTGATGCGCTTTGGATCGGTAATGCCTTGCGCTTTTCTCCCGAACATGAGTCGCAGCACCGCCGCACCGCACAGCTTCAATACAGGCGGAGGACTAGTTTTTGTGAGCAACAACGTCTGCAAAACGTCAAGATGCGTTCCTGCAAGAACTCTGGATGCACATTAGCGCCCAAATAAGGCAGAAATAGGAGAGAAAACTCGCCCTCTCATCTGAATCTCTCCCACAATACCTTTGATTACTCCAACGAGAGTCCAATTCAGCAATGGACCGGTGAAGTATGAGACTCCATTATTCAATACGTCGGCGTCAATTTTCCCTGCCATTCGAGCGGAGATTGCGTGAGAGACAAGCGTCGGCGAAATCGCCAATAGCGTCCATGGCTTTGTTGACCTGCGACTCGGTTTAAGCATATATCCTGTGCTTAGTGATAGACACTGGACTGACCGAAGGATTGTATCTTCTATGCCTTCACTGCTGCTATCAAACAATGCCTTGAACCATGCAGAAAAAGCCACGGCTCTTTCGCCCGTCATTTCTTCAGCTGTGTAGATGATAGCTGGAGACCAGAGCAATGCAGAAGGATTGCTATTCTCCTTGGTTTTACATGAATGTAGATCCAGCTGTTGATGGTCTGATGAAAAATGTGCGGACGAATATCCACAGGGACGTTCCTACCTGGTATCGAGCTAGTACAGATTGTACAAATAGCACAACGTCACCTAAGTGGCTCACTGCAGTTTGCGGGTCACCTTCGATAGGAAAGGAATTAACGCAAGAGTGATAGGTGTTTCAATGGTGAAGATGCACTGACCTACAGCTTCACAATCATACTCAGACAGATAGCGCAATGCATGTGCAGCGATCTCAGAGACCCTGACATGTAAAGACACAATGTCAAGCGCAAACTCATTTGTGTACAGCAGCTTTGATAGTTGACTCGGAGGCTCTATCTCAGATGCACCTGAGAGTGAAGCAAAACGCTGATGTACGTGAGCTCTCAGCGCGATCAGATCAGGAAATGTTAATCACCTTCTTGACTACCTGGGCCAAGGCAGCATGGCATCCTGGATCGCGGCAGATCCGTTCTAAGAGATGCGCTGAGTCATCGGCACTCTCAGTAACAATTTTCGAATCGATGAAGGCCTATGAAACATCAATATGGTACGAAGTCAAATCAATAAATTTTGCCAACCTCCAAGTCAATACCAGTTTCCTGGACTTCCAGACGCAATCGGGGAGTGTGTTCGTTTGATATCATAGGGTCTACCGTGATTGCAAACGTATGGTCTATGAGACCAGCCATAACAAGGTGCTGGAGAAATTCTCGAACAAAAGACTTGGGTCTGAAAAAAATATCAGAATCATTGGAAATCCAGCATGATGTAGACTAACGCCTCAGGATCTTCAGGCTGGTTTTCTGACCCGTGCCGAGGGCCTACTTGAGAGACTACATGATCGCATTGTGCTACAAGGTCAGAGTGCCCTATGATAGATATTAGAGCCGTTTGCATGGCGGCGCGCTGTGAATCGGAGGGTGAACAAAAGCGTTGGAGATTTTGATGATGTTTACTCGCCCAGTCTGCTTTTGAACCACCTTCTTTCTCCAGGACGTTTTCAAACACCACAAGAAGCCTCGGCAGCTAGACAATAGATCAGATTTGACTTCGGGCAAAAAAGGTTTATATCATACCCGACCAATCACGAAAGCTCTCCACAAGAAAAACGCTCCTGCATCTGGGCCGACAGATCCGCATTGCGAGATGCAAGTAAAGGCTGCATGAATCACTTGCGAATAAAATGTAGCTGGAGTCCATGATGTCCAACGCAAAAAGGCCAGCAAGCATGCGACTGCCTCGGGTTCGTTTCCGGCACCAAAAGATCCGGCTCTAGCTGAAAGCTGCGGAGGGTTCAGAAAATTCAATCAAACGAGACCAGACTTACCAAGGTATGGAGCAGTAAGCTGCTTGTGGTTGTGTCTGCGCCAGTATTGGAACCATGTATATCTGGTTTACCCATTGCAAGCATACTTTGCAGCATCTGGGTCTCTCGTGCGACTTTCGCGTTATCACCGATTATTAATGTCAAAGACATGGCAAAGGTCTCCAATACTTGTCGGACATCAGGAGATAGCTGCAAGGTTGAAAGTACATGGTTGGCATCTTCGAAGCTTACCATCGCTTGCGCGGTGGTAATTTGTGACGTGTCAGCAACACACGACAGCAACAGAATAACAAGTTCACCAGCAGAGGAAATGAGCTGGTGTGAGTGTGACATAGGAAGTGAGTAGGATGCTCGAAGTAGATAAAGAGCATCGTGTATCATGCCAAGCACAACAGCAGGACTTTCTGTATATGATACAACAGATCCAATGGGCGAAGCCAGGCCAGATGAATAATGGGAGCTGATAGTGATTCGACAGAGTAACTCGAGAGTCGCTGCGTCCTGCAACTCCGGAGATCGAGTGGCTTGTAGGAATACAGTCGTATAAGTTGCAACGGAAAGACTTCCTTCACCAATTGCGTATTCCAGATAGCCCTGCAGACCAGCGTGACCGGGATAAGAACGAAAAAGGGAAATAACAGAATCTAACCAAGGATCAGCCATGATGTCCAGTTACAGCAATGAGCCGCGTTTACTGCTAAGTATGTTGCCAAAGTCTTCTTTAGATATGTTCGGATCCTCTTTCGAGATGCATAGCTTGCAAAGTCCCAGCCACTCCAAAGTAACGATCAGGCTCTTATGTATGCATGAAATTGAAGAATGAGCATATGCACCTGCGCAGGCGGTAAACCATTTTGAAACGAGTTTCTTGTCAAAGTTAGTAGAGACATGGTTTGCAATGCGTGCTGGTAGTGAGGCGTCGGGGGCTTCAAAACACGTAGATGATGGTCCGAGTCAAAGTATCACTGTTCATTCACATTTCAAGTTGTCGGATCGGTTAGGCGCTCGACGCTCTACCACGTGCCTTACTAAGAAAGATTGCGTGTAATTGGCTGTAATTGACAAGTCATACACGGGATAAAGTATGATTGGGCAGTATAAAAGATCATAATTGGCATAATGGCATACGGTGAAATATAGCTAGAGCTTGTGGAAGGGAAATTGGAAGGGCTACGAGGGGATGTTAAGCGTATGGGATGCAACAGCATCAGAAGTGCGCGGAGTGCGGTAACAGAGCACACAGGGTCCCTTAGGAATGCGGGACAGCGAGAAGGATGGGGCTCTATGGATGAGCAAGTTGGCAAGGGTGACGAGGTTACGTTCGGCGGTTGTTACCACGGCGGTTGCTTTGGGACTGCTGGACAGCATGCATTTCAACTGTCAAGTGGTTTTTCAACAAACTGCTGTTACATGTTAACGAATGCCTACCTGAGAACTTGCATGCCCCCTGTTTTAGCAGCCCACATGATGAACCTCTAGGACATACATGGCCCCAAGGACAGTCCCCGCCCTGGGAGCATTTTTTACCTGAGGTGACGTGTCAGAGTGATGGCATGTCCGCATATGAGACACGGCCTTACCTTCCTTGAGCGCTTTGCAGGCAGAGTTTTTGGCGTTGGCTCGCAGCTCGAGCAAATGTTCAGCATTCAGTTGATAGTGGTGGCCATGGTCACATTTGAGACCCTCTCGGCAGCGAGAAAGATAGTGGAGGGTACAAGGTCGAGGGTTAACTGTGACATGTTTCAGTAGTGTTGATGTACAGTTGTACAAAGAAAAGTCAGTCACGTTTTATCAAGGGCTAATTATAAATTATCATCACTGATAAGAACAGAGGAGCAGGATGGCTCACCTGCGTTGGAATGACCAAAGGCTTAGGGCCTGGGTTGGTGTTCACATTTGGCTTTGGCTTTTGGGGAAGCGTCTTGAAAACCTCAAAATCTGCAGGCTCTAAAGAGCGCACTTCTGGAGTAGATGTGCTGGACTTTGACCGAGACCTTGATTGTAGCTTATCTGTCATGAACACGCCGTTCAATTTGACTTCAGGGAGTTTGAGACTGCGAAGCTCATTTCCAATAGCCTCGTAACCACGAAGGAGGGTGACCTTGTCTAATAGACCTTCGGTCTGGAGAGTATTTAACGTAGGCGTGTAACCATTGTCGTGGCCACCTATTATCATAAAGAGAGGCCGATTTAGTCCCATTGTGTTACTGTAAAGCATCAAATATACCGGCGAAGAAGACCTGGATAATTTGTGGGTTGCGGGTCCAGACGCGAAGATGGCCTGTAAGGCGGGATTGTCAATCGAATGCGGACATTACTTTTTATCGTTCCCACCTTGTATCTTCGCATCAGCTGCTTCCTTGCCGGACCCAACGTCGTTCACGGTGAACAAAGGAGAAGCGTTATTGAAAGCTTGTAGGAACGCCTTAAAAGCATCGGCGGTGCATACGCCATTGCTGACGAGAGTGTTTGTCAAACCCGTCTTGTTGAGATACAGGATGACCGAGACATTTGGGCGGCCTTGCATGTTCAATCCCGATTTATCGGAGACATACGTGATGAGACCGTCAGTAAGAAGCTTCGCGGCGGCTTCGCCCCCCGCCTTGCCCTGGTTCAGGTGTTTTTCGGAGAATATGTGTCCATCTCCGTCGATCAAGCAGTATAGAAGGGGATTATCATGCTAGCAATGATTTGTTTAATAATCACCTTTACTGATGCATGATTGCGATAACACACCTTCATAGAGTCAAAGTCACGCTTGATGCTGGCCAGATTGGTTGTTGCGGAAGCCATCTCATCGTCCTTGGCTTTAAGCGCACTTTTCCAAGCATACACTTCAAGTTGCAACGCGTCGCGTTGCTTCTCCGCTTCTTCCTTCTCGAGCAAGAGCTTTTGAACAAATGCTAGAGGTTTAGGGCTGTCAATTTAGAATAGCTCGCCGAGCCCGGTAAGTGACGGACTTGAAGTTGCAGTTGCTAGACTTTGCCTACATGACACGAGTTGTCCAGCTTTAGTGTGTCGAAGCGGTATAGGGGTGCCTGATTAGATGCGCACCATTCGTTCAACTGGTCACTGAAAGGTGCATTCTGCTCCATCGCACCAAGCGGTGCGCCTAGTCTTGGAAGCGAGACTCTCTACGAGTGATAATGAGGCGCTGAAGAAATACAAGGGCAACTTCAATTCGCAAGTTCATTAGCGCCCTAGAGACACGTGCCCAAGGCTTACCACATTGGGCCCGGACTTGTCAATGTCACGTTTAAGATTATCCCACTGCTGACGTATTCTCCAGTCTCTGGGTCCCTGGTCTGCTCTGGCAGCTTCGCGAACAGTTGCGTGGAAGGCGAAATTCATGCAAGCCATAGACATACAGCTGCAGACCCAGATCATGCGATCACGATTTATACTTTGCAAGTGGCACACCATACATGTACGAAGACGATTGCCAATTAGAGCACAGTTCCTTCCGCATTAATATTCACATCAACCAGGCCACCACTACTTAATTCTCTTGAGCTGTGCACCAGTCAGTAAGAAACGCTAGTGGTTATAACTCAAAAAAAACGAACCTTCTCTGTGTTACGAACAACCTTGTCATCCAACGTAACGGTCTTCTGCTCAATTCTGTCGATGCGTTGGTTCTGCTGGCCTAGTTCCTGGCCCATGGCCAATGAAAGAGCCTTTAGGTTCTTTAACCCGCTGGACATCTCGTCCAAATTGTCATCTAACTCATCCTCTAACTCGTCATCAGATGCAGTAGCTTCGAAGCGATATCGGGCATCGCGCGTTCTCTCTTTAGGTTTAACTGGCCCGCCAAGCAAGTCATCGCTACCCTGGTAAGCAGCATTGGTGGCTTGACCCAGACGATCTTGAGTGGCTCGAACATCTCCCATAGCCATCTCTCGTTCTTCACGCTCCTCCTCGTAGCGTGCTTGCAATTTGGCCTCTTGAGCAGCACGTTTGGCATCCTTGTTGAATGTAATAGCAGGGCGGAAGATAGAACGATTGAGTTTCTTAAGCTCATCAGTCTTATCGGCAGCGCGGACAGAGTGTCCCTTAGAGACGTCAAGGTGCCGTTCAGTGTTCGCGAGTTTCTCTGTAATGCGTCATTGAAGTTAGCATTGAGGGTAGAACCATATGTCAAACTGCACTTACCTGACTGATCTCCAAGACGCCCAAGTGTATTCCTCGCCGTTTCCTCTGCCTCCCGCATCATCCTCAAAGCATTCCTCGTAGAGTTGACCGAGTCTTGCTTGATGTATCTAGTCTGCTGCTTGATTCCTTCAACGTCCTCTTCATCTTCCTGTCCTGCTTCGGGCTCAGGCCGGGTGGGTGCGCGTTGCTGATACCTACTACCCGCTCCTCCATACCGATCACCAGCGCCTCCATACTGATCATCAGCAGGTGCATCATCTCCACGAGGGGCTAATCCCCTGCCGTATCTGTTCACGGGAGGTGCCCCATAAGCATTGTTGGCGGGAGGTGGGCCTCCAGACACGCTACTGGCATTGGAATAGTTCGAGTTTAGGTTTGGCCGAGATGAAGCTGGAGATGGTGCATTATTGTTGTAGCTATTACTTCTGGAGTAGTCACGAGGAGCCTCAGCAACAGGAGGAATCAAGTTCTTGTCTTTACTTTTCCAGAAAGCCATGAGATCGAATGTGGGTGGTATGAAGCAAGATGGGGGCAGCCTCGCTGTGATCTTGTAGGTTGCTGTCTCAACTAGTTACATAATTGTGTCCTGCACTGGCTGCCCAGCCGCGATAATGCGCTGCCACACAGCATTTGCACTGACTTGCATCCAATGAAATGAACGGCAACTTTCATCCACCCGCTCAAGCATTACAGGCTGCAAGGTAGAATAAGGTGCCTCGAGCGAGCGAGCGACTATGACAATTTCGTCCGAGGTTTCTTCGCCAATATGTCCTTGCTCTTCTTCCCCACAACAGTAACCCCCTTCCCATTCTTGACGACGCCACGCAATGCCTCTGCTTTTTGCCTCTTAACGCCGCCAATCCCCTTGACCTTAGTAGCAAATTTATCTACGCTCTTGTCGAGTGCATCGCGTTGCTTCTTGCGAGATTTGCGCTCTTTACCACGAAGCGCGCGTTTTTCTGCGGGTGTCATCTCTGTACGAGAGCGCAAGTCTGAAGGTGACGGGGCAAATACTTCTTCAGGAGCGAGCATTGTTGATGTAGACTTTGTTGTCGGAAGCGCAGATTCCAATGAAGCAGCAGAGACATTCGCCACAGTCGAAATAGTTGCCTTCGGCTGCAATCGCACATAAAAATCAGATATTGCTGGAAGAACGGCCATCAGATTGTACTCACTTGTTTGGGCGTGTAATGTGCGTTGCATAGGGCGTCCAGTTTCGCGCAGATCCCATCCCAGACTTGATTGAGCTCGTGGTGTTCCTTCTTGAGTTTTCCATCGCGATCTTCGCCCGCCACGCCTCCGCTTTGTGCAGCAGTAAATTCGTCCTCATAGATCTGCGCGAGCGACTGACTAGACTTCGTGTCCTGAAGTTCGAAAAACCTCGAGGGGAGGAACGGCTTGTCGTCCATTGGCCGTAAGCGAACAACATCGTCAAATCGGCCCTCCAAGATACGCGCTTTGATTCGCTCCTCGAGGCTTTGCACCGATTCCTCTGTAATGACTGGTACCGCTTTCATGACGCGCTCGAACTCGAGGTCCTCCTCAAGCAGAGAATTGTGTGGACGAGCGCGCGATGTCGCTTCTCCCATAAGCACCCAATCTTTCTTGGCGACATTTTCAGTTTCAAGTTCCTGGATTTGTTCACGGAGGGCGGTCATGCGTTTTTCGTGTGCAGTGAGGTCTAAATAGATGAAAATCAGCGGGCAAGGCGAGGAGTGAGCATGACCATAAGCCTTACCTTCTTCCTCAGGCTCTTCCTCGTCCGCAAACAAATCATCTTTGAGTCTAGCGATAGTGTCTCGACCACCATCTTCGCTGCCTTCCTCGTCTTCGTTGTCTTCCGCTTCACTGCCATCTTCGTCTTCAGAGTCGCTTGCCTCATCGTCCTCGCCATTTTCAAGTTCTTCATGCCATGCATTTTGACCATCTCCGCCGGCCCCGTATTCATCGTCGTCGTCGTCGTCGTCGTCTTTGTACATACTGGAAAGAGGCATATTCTTGCCCTTCGCCTTGATGTTTCGAACGCGGACCTCGTCATGGAACCGCACCTTTGTAGTCTTCTTCGGTAATGGTGTTTCAACCGGCGGAGCTTTAGCTTTTCCCTTTCCTTTAGGCTTGGAACCCGGCTCCCGCGGTGGAGGGTCAAAGAAATCCCGATAGAAAAGCTCTATGTGTTATGTCAGGGTGAGCTGAGACTGTTAGTGACCTGCGACGCACCGCCACCATCGTCCGCATCCTCTTCTTCGAGAGCCTCTATGTCATCGACAGGCGCGAACAAGTCCACCGACTCGGCACCATCAGAGTCATCGTCCTCGTCGTCTCCCAGGCGTCCTTTTGACACGGATTTCGCTTCTGCTTCCTCCGCTTCTGCATTAAATGACGCCAGGTCGAAGAAACCATCGTCGAGCACAGGGTGTCCTCCTGCTTTCCGTTTCCGTTTCCTTCCAGGGAGATCCAGGAGCAACGGGCTTTCCTCCTCTTCTTCCTCTTCCGAGGATGGATCGCGGAGTTCTTGTGTGGCATCATCGCCAAACTCTTCCGCGCTTCCTGCGCCTTCGTCAAAGTCTTCCTCCATGTCCTCGTCGCTGTCATCCTCATCGCTGTCATCCTCAGAACCTTCGCCATCCCAATCCACTTCATCCATGTCTATATCCACTCCCTCCTCGCCCATTACAGAGTCCTTCCCTTGCTCTTCCAACTCATCTTCGTCCATATGGTTGCCCTCCAGAGCTTCTTGTAAAGTGTCGCAGAGTTGCTTCGCTCTAAGGTCCAGTTGTTCCCATATTTGATCTTCATTCATACCATCGATAAATAGCGACGGAAGAGGGGTTTCTTTAAGCAATAGAGAGGGTTTCGCAGGTGGACTCGGAGAGCGCTTCCGTTTAGACTTTGAACGAGTTTGCGGTGCCTGCTCAGGAGCTAGGGACTTCAGCAGTTCCCCCACCTGAGCATACGACGTACATTCCGTCGTCAATGCTGTAGATGTACGATCTAGTCCTCTGTTACATAGACCCATGGAACGAATAGCGCACCTAGGTCGAATATGTATTTTGCGGCACCGAGGGACGCAGCACGGAAGTCATCGCTTCCTATGGCGATCGACTCCGGTTTGGCCTCAATCAGAGACGATAGAGTCTGTAGTTCATGTGGGAGTTGGAGGTCGTCTGCCATTGCAGGGTGGAATGGTCGAGACCAAAAATTTGATTCTAAATCGGGCCTGAGGAGGATGTCCCGAAGTGGCCGATCGTTCGCTGCCTTTTCTCCGTCTCTGACTCTCTCCCTCCCATAATCATCTCCTGCTGGTACTTTCTGATGGCCATATGGCGTGATCTTTGTTCTGTGCTGCTTTTTTTGCAATCTGACTGCTAGTTAACAACATGTGCGTGGATCTAGGTCGCAGCGCACCGCTGTGACTGCCGCGGCGTCGATACTTGTTCTAGCAACTTCAAATTTCAACTTCCTTTTCATGAGCTGCAAGTCCATGGCTGCTCCACCACAAAGCGTCGACAAGGCGATATCAGTGATCAAATGCCGTGTTCTGGGCCTCGAGGGGCGCCCACCCGCAACCACCCCACCAAGTATGTAAATGGCAATCGGAGAACAATGAGGGTCGTTGTATTTTAGGTCCGGCGTTAGGGAACGCGCGCACCGCCCTTGTTTCTTTTGTCGCGTGTCGGCACCCTGAAATGAAGAGCGCGCCGTATATAACCCATCCCATCATACAGATGTTCTCCAGCTTGGTCTCACTTCCCATCCCGCCTAACGACTTTCTTTCTGTCCTGTCAAGTAGCCTAGTGCTCTTGAACTCTCATTCTTTCATCCACAAGGCTGTATCAGAGCAAACTCATTCCAATTCAACCCCTCTAAACTCTCAAAATGATCAACGGTTTCGCTAAATTCTGCGTTCTTTACCTGTCGCCCCTGGTCATGCTCACAGCGTTCTTGCTGAGTCTCTTCGCATTGCTCAGCCCGTCCGCGATGCTCCACGACCAAGTCGCACTGATCACAGTCACGCCATCAACTGCTCTCACTAACCCTCTGGCCTCTGCTGGAGACGGTCCCAGTGTGTTCATGGGTGCTCTGGGTACGTTGCTATCCTGATGCGCGTGCACTTGATCTTTCTGACTCTTTCAACAGGCTCCTGCTCCCGCGCAAGGAACGCCGATCCAGTAAAGTGCACCACAACGTCGATTTCCCCCGTATACGGTCAGTCGTTCAATTCTTGGACGCGTC
>JACXVL010000794.1:0-19091 GCA_014898675.1 Athelia sp. TMB | reverse complement strand
GTCGCAACTGACAGCGCGAGACTGCCAGCGATCGAGTCGCGCCTCATGTCTCGCCTTTGTTTATCAATCCTCTCCATCACTCTGTCTTGCTTTCGTTTAGTGATTCTATCCTTCATCTTCTGAGGTTAGCAAGAAGGAATTGATCACACAGAGATTATTCAACTCACTTCTAAATCCCGTACCATAGTAGCATGCTCAATTTTGAAGTGTTCCATAATTAGCTCCGATAATTTTGTGCGGTGGGGGATATGTCGATCCTCAAGTTCCGCACCCAGATAAACAAGTAATTCTCGTAGTTCTGGGCACTTGATGGCATGTATAGACTATCAAAATGAATTAAAGTTGACAGTAACCCAATTTTGGACAATAGTTAGCCGTACCTGGTCATCGACGGCCATCCACTTCAACAGCACCCTATACGGTAGGAATAATACAATATTACTGCTTACTACCACTCATGTCGTGGTGCAGCATTCCCGGTCCTCACCAGAGGTCATGATGCATCATTCCACCATAGTTGTGATGCATCATTTCCTTTGGGCGAGCTGGCGGGCGAGCGGGCGGGTTGGGGGCTGCTGGGGGCTTGATTCCGGATGCGGCAGGTTGAGAATGGCTGTGCTGGAGGGCGGAGTCGAGCTGTAGCGGCCGCAGGGTGGCCTCAAATGTGAAATGCTGATTTCCCAATGCGGCGGATGAGCGGGTGGGTGTGCCTGCTCATCAAATGGACCGCGTTTAGCGGGGAGAAGCTGCAATTTTGCGATGTGGCTGTGCTTCTGTGAGTGGGAGCGGCCAGTAATCCTTTCCGGTCGGCTCACAATGATGCTTGCAGACATACATGTCACATAGAGCAAGTCAATATAGTACATGTGTCAATCAAGAAATATAGTGTAACTGCGTGTAAATAGCAAAAAGGATGAATATATATTTGGGGGCGTGTGCACGGTTTACATGACGGAAGGGGGTGGGGAGACAGTAGATGGATAGGTTGTAATGAATCTCGCGGCGTCGGGCTCCAGCTCGAGAAGGTCGTTGTCGCTACCCTCGCCCTCGGATATTTTTTTCCAAGCGGTTGTCCACAAATGATCGAAATGGGCCGCCATTGATTCGCAATTGGCGGCCTGCCTTGCGGCGTATGCCTGAAGGCCCTGCCGGACCTCAGGCGGAATGTCAACGTCTGTGCGGCCTTCACCCTGGAGACCCCACCAGTCTGCGTGCCAGAGAAGGAATGTGATCACCCGCCGCATCTCCTCGCGCAGAAGGAGCACCTCCTCAGACCATCTCATTGCACGCGCACGGCTCTTGCACCATTCAATGCGCAGCGCTGGGTAAAAAGTCGGGTTGTTAGCACTAACGAGGGTGGGTATGGCATGTACAGACGCACCTTCCTGTACCCCTTCATCATCTCCCACGTCAGCGCCCACCCGAGACACCTTCCAAATCCATGCCAACTTCTTCTTCCCCTCGCCCAAAGCCTTCTCCTGCTCCTGCCGCTTCTTCTTTGGCTTGTGAGCCATCGCCGCCTCCTCCGTTTTGTCAGTGAAGGCTCGTACGTCGCTGCTGAGCAGCTCCTTGAACTGTGTTTCCCACCCAACAGCTCCAGTGCGCTGGGCGAGAGAGGCCACGGCGTTGCGGGCATGCGTATACTTGGATGCGCTCACATTGACCTTGTTCTGAACACGGCTAGCCAGTGTCCCGGCGCGCGTATTGGCGCGCTGCCCTTTCAGGTTCTTGTCCTTGAAGTTCCACATGTGGGTCCTGAGGAGGAGATGGCGACGAAGCTCCTCGAGAGCTTCATACGCCTGCGCGCTTCGCAGACGAAACTCATATTCTGAGAGCTTGCTGTTGGTTCGTATGCGGGGCGGGAGGGATGACGGTAAGTGGAGAGGGATATCATATGCTGGTGTCTCATGTGTGCTGTCCAGAGCTGCGGTATGCAGGTGAGACCGGAGAAGAGCGACCTCTGGCATGTACAACTGCTGGATGTTGGTCCAGCTCTTGACCTTGACTTTCAGTGCGGTCTTCCGCTCTTGGATCTTGGCTAATTGGAGGCTCGTGGCGGAGGAGTCCAGAGCCTTCGTATCGACCTTGAGTCTGACTCTAAAATGAAGGATAAGGTCAGTATAGTGAGATTAAAACTACTGGTGGGTACGTACTGCTGTATCTCGAGGTCAAGACCTTGGGCGATGAAGATGCCTGGGGTCACGTTTTCATGAACCGGGACAACATTTTCTTGCTGCAGGTCTTGGGCGTCGAGCTCAGCGAGCGCCAAGCGAACACTGTTCTGTGTTACACCTAGTCACCAGAATGTTAGTAGAGTATTTAGGCATGTACAATATAACTTACTCTGTGTAGTGGCCACAAACAGGTTGGGCAGGTCTCCCTGCATCTCCAATCCCTCAACCATTGCGCTCCACTCCAGCGCCTCCGCTGCGGGAACAACCTCAGAGAACTCGTGGAACTCTCTGATATAATATGTGCGAGCCGCGACCGACTCTCTGAGCTTTTGGAGGAGTAGATAGCCTGTTGAGTGTATATCAGTCAAAAATTTAATAAAGCATTAATATCATGCTTAAAAACTTACTAAAGCCAGTCACCCGCTGGTGATTCCAGTCGCCGAAGTGATCGTTGATGGTCTCGCGATACGACGGGGGGCCCATTGCCTTGACGGATGCGGAGATGGGGTTTATGTTGGACCAGCCACACTCCGGGGCCTCTCCATCTGTCCTGCTGACACCGCGAGTCAAATTGAATGAGTACGACGTTTGACAGCCCTGGACGTGCGCGGGCAAGTGGAACTTCGGGACCAAGAAGACAAACTCTTTGTCTTCCCGGTCAATATGGAGGTAGCCCGGCATGGCCAGCATGCGATCCCAGAGATGCACGGACCACTGACAAACGATGTCATAGGACATCACCAAGCGCGCGTAGTCCTGTTTTGACACGCTGGAATAAAACATATAATCCATGTTAGCGTATCTAGATCGTTCAGTCAGTATATGATGAAATAAATAAACAAAGTAGAAAAGAAACTTACCGCTCGCCCTTCTGCAACTCGCCTACTGAGTTGGGGTGTTTCATCATATGGCAGGTACAATCTACTGTGCCAATACCAGACGCTGCCAAATTGGCGAAGCGACTGGTATTTGCGTCTCCCACTGTGTGGTGTTTGACGCACGTGGAATGCTACCAAGAGAATTGTCACGTTAGCACCATATTTTGAAGTTATGATTGTATTTGAAAGAAGAAAAAAACTTACTGTCTCCTTCTGATCCCTGTACTTTGCCAGATGCTTTCTGTATTTTGTCATCTCACAGAAATACGAGAGTCCCGGGCTCAGCGTAGGGTTTGCCGATTCACTGGACACTTTCCTCCGGACCATGCGGAAGTTGGCGTCCGCCGCGAGGAACAATTCAAAGATGAACCTACTTCACTTTGGACTACCCCCTTTTGAGGGCACAGAGGGGTGTTTAAATGGGTCTTGGAAGTATGCTCTGAGGCCTTCTGGAGAGTGGTCACAGAAGAATTACCAGCACTTTGTGGAATGGTCAGTGGGTGTTGGGCAGTGTTTGGTGGGTGTTGGAGAAAGGTGGGTGCTATTCTGAGAGGTAACCCAATGGTCAGTGTGCTTGGTTATAGTGGGTACTATATAGATGGTCAGTGTTGTGGTCACTGTAAGGGTACCAGGGGTCCTGGTATGGAATTAAATTGGGAAAAATTGGGAAAAAATAGGGGGTTGTGGTACACTGTTGGTGATGCTTGAGTGTACTTGATGTACTACTATGAACTATCGGAACCCAGTAATTGGTCTTTTGCCACTGGTTCAGACCTGAAATGAATCTTAGGGCATGAGCACAAGTTTGTGTTAGTTGGAGAATTGTCCTCCCACACTGGAGGGTTGATAATCTCAGGAGCTGTTAGATGTAGGTGGACAGTCATGTGCTCTTAGTTCACTCATAGCAGTCTCAGATATTGTCAGGACGGTCTGCAGATGCAAAGGAGACAGGTGTGGGCTGTACACCGCAACCGTATAGACCTGTGCTATGGCACCTGTGCTACGGTGCCGTATTCGTACCGTCAGCAAGCTGGGCAGCTGGAAAGACGGCCAATCTTATATGGGTAGCATACGGGTGTGTACATTTTCAGACTTTGGCACTGTTTAGTGGCTGATATGGGATAGTATTGAATTGAATTAGCCCTGATTCACTAAAATGTACAGTTATTGTAAACAATACTACTCGCAATCAGCACCAGAACAACCATATAGATGGGTAGAGATGGTACAAGTACGGCCAACCCGTCACCGTACTGTCCATCATGAATTCTTGGATGGCTGATGGCCGTAAACTGTATGGCCATTACCGTATATGGTAATGGTTTACACCCCTAGATAGGTGCACAGATGCGCAGGTGAAGGCTGTTCTGACATGTGATTAATTGGCTGCAACAGAAAAAGGGGCTGTATCTAGCTATAGCCAGCACAATTCAAGAGCGGGGAATTATCTGTGATCCTGGAAGGGGAAATGACTACCACATGACCCTGTGATCAAAGGGATGGCTTCACGTGCCACTATGGACAGCTGTATGGTCAGCATGTTCATTGCACTGGTAATTAAACTGGCCCCATGGGTCACTGGAGAGGTACCAAGGTAAACAGTCACTAGGGAGGGATCCACCCTAGCCACTGTGGGATGTAACTCGCCTCCATGGTCACTTGGGAGGTAGTTGCACTGGCCACCATGGACACTAACAGGCCTCCACGGTCACTCGGAAGGGAGCTGTGCCAGCCACCATGGTCACTAACATGCCTCCGTGGTCATTCGGAAGACACCTGCTCTAGCCACCATGGGCACTAAATCGCTTCTGTGGTCACTTGGGAGATACCATTGCTAGACACCATGGCAAAATAGTACCCATGGGAGCAGCACAGTCTACATATTCTCTGAGCACTAAAAGTATAATGAAACTCTGCAAAGGACAGGCAATATAATGATGTAAGGGTACATTATGTGATATAGCGTAAAGTAGGTGTACGACAAAATATGTTAACATCAAGTACTAAGGGAGCAAATTTATAATAATACTAAGTTTCAGTTCTGCGCCGCTTGGAGGGCGGGTGAAGAGTATCTGTGATGCTGATGATCCCCGGATCCACAAAAAGGTCTTTCTCGGTATACTCATCGTGAAACGCAATGAGCTCCACCTGCTCTGCAAGATCACCGTCTGTTTGCCAAGACTCATTGTCTGAACCGACATCATCGAGATCGGCCGTGTCAATAGGAGCCTGTTCTGAAGTAACGTGAGCCGCAACTTCGTGTGTTCCGGCCTGGTCCATCTGATGGATACTGGGGCCCCACGCGTCGTTGTCACCTGGCATTGCAGTGGTACTCGAGCGCCAGATGTAGCATAACCTGCACAACAATCGCGCCCGGTGCTCCATTTGATAAATCAGGTCAATGTTATCTATATAAATAATGAGCATTGTGGCAGGAAACCTAGAAACTGAACATACCAGTCTCTTCCTTAACAGTCTGGATGACGAGCCACTCCTCCTTCGCGAACTGTTGAAGGGCCAGATGCTCATATACAACCCGACGTTCCTCCTCGAGCACACGGTCGTAGTCGAGAACATGTCGAATCCCGAGACGTGTTGACTCGTCCTTGAGCCATGGGGGAGGAGCGTTGTTGGAGGCGCCGTCGTCTTCAAGTCCCAGGTCTTGCCAAATGGAATCATCGACATCGAGTTTCCACAAACCACCATCGGGTATGGGGTCAGGGCATATGGCACCACGAGGAGCCTGCCGTTTGCGTACAAGCTCGCGCATAGTCGCACAGAGATCGTTGTACGACTTCGCGAGCTTTTGAATAGTGGGGGCGCGGCGGTCGAGCGCACTGCGTACATGCGAGTGGGACTTCAATTCTGCAATAACAGTCAGAAGAGCATGGGGATGTATAAAAAGACAATACGAACCATTGACAGTGCGTCAATACGACCGTTCGAGTTTTTCCAGTTCGAACTTGCGCTGTCTCAACCGGTCCCTGAGACGATGCTTGATGGCGAGCGCATTCATGCGAGCCCGAAGGAAAGCGTTATCCCGTAAACGGCTGAGCTGGTTGGTCTCAGCAATACCCAGAGAGCCAATTTTGGCGCGGCGGAGGTCATGAAGTCTCTGCAGCCGCCTATTAGTTTCCGTGAGCTGCTCTGATGTCTCGAGGAAGTCTCCCCTCCCAAGGGCAAGTAGTTTATCGAGTTTGGCTATGATATGCTGCTCCGACGCAATGTCAGTGTCGAGAGACAGTACAGCCATAACAGCTTGTTGACCTTTGTGCTTGGAACGACCTACAGTACAACATCAGCAAGAGAGAACGAAGGGAGCGGGGCAGCTTACGTGGCATTGGCTTTGTCTGGGCCGTGACTTGCGCGGCCCACTGAGCTCTCAGGAAAGCAGTATCCTTCCCAGAATCACGTATGCCTTTCAAGGCAATAGCCTTGCGCTTCTCACACACGGCCCACCGACGCGCCAACCACTCCCCAGACGCTTTGTGTGCATTGGCAGTGAGATACTTGATATGAAGATCTAATGTATAGAGACGTTGATGGAACTAATGTAATTTGTTAGACAACAGTACATGCAATACAGGACGCAACATATCCCTGACACTCGCAACATGGGTATCAACTTGCGAAGGGCACTCCAGAGACGTTCGCAACCTTCTCCGTGGGAGAGGCCGAAACCAGGGCATTTCCGCAGGTGATAAACCACTTGACAAGGCCATGCATGACCGTAGGCATGAAATACAGAAATGCCAAACAGAATGCGAGGGTATAAGTCACCGAGGAAGCCGAACTTGAACATACTGCGCTTGAGCTGACATGCAATGTCATAAAGCAGTCCAAGTGTCATGTCGTCGGGGATTTCTCCCATGAATCTCTTGATGAGCGCCAGCGCGTAGTGTTGGCGCTCCCCCTTGTGGGTCATGTTGACGGCAAATAGGACACGGTCGTGTCTACACAGAAGAGACATGACACCAGTGTCAGCAAAAAATTGAGTGCTTGCTTTTTCGCGCTTCTCATCGGCAGCAACGAAGGAGCTGCCACATTCGTCCAGAACTGACGCAGGGACCTGCATTCCAGCTTCCACGTAGTCTTCCCCATCGCCGCCGCGCGGAGTAGCAGAGGGAATGGGAGAAGGGGGCCGGGCGCGGATATCATTAACATACGTCTCCATTGATTTCAGGTCTGCATCACTGAGAAATACAGTGTTTGAATGAGTCCTGGAGGGGTGGAACTGGAGGACCTATCTGTTGGTGATGTTCGTTCGGAGTCAAGCCGCGATGACAGCTCTGGAAAGGAAGCGCTGGACAGGTGATCCGATGTCGGCGTCGGGGATGTCGATGGAGACTCCGGTCTGGAGGAATCCGGAGAGGGAGGCTCCAAGAGACATGGCCGCGGGAAGCCAGGAGACGAGGGGGGAGAAGCAGGGGGAGAAGACGGCGGCAACACAGTAGAAGGATCCGGACGGCTGGCTGAAAGGATGCTCTCACGAAATTCTTCAATAATGCCTTGTACGTGATTTTGCGCGGAATCCAAGAGAGCCGTGTACCATCGATACGCGTTGCTAAAGCGCCTGCGGAGATTATCCTGAAATGGGGTTAGTAAAAGCCTGCGAGCCAACAGTGCGACACACCTTGCCTATGAATTTAAGGGACAAGCCGCGTAAAAATAACTCCATGGCTTCGCACCAGCCACTCATATTTGGTACCATCGTAAGGAACTGAAGGCGTGCAAACTCCAGAAGCTTGAGATCAACAGCTAGAGTGGGAGCGACTGGAGCACAAGGAAAGAGACTCTCTTCTAACAATTGGATAGAGGCGGGACTGCATGCGCAATAATGAATCTCACGAGATTGAAGGGCTAGTTGACAGTAGTCATGCGCGGAATAAAGCCAAGAATGCACAAACGAACATACCGTCAAAGTAAAGACAGGTAACTGTCAGCGTTGTAACCCTCCCCCCACAAGTACACAGTCGCGAGTATGGCACAGGAGGACGGGTGAGGGATTGGGTTGTACGGAGAAGGTGATGATAGACGGGAACGAGGCGAGGAATGACGTCCGTAGTCCATGCCGTCACCTGACGAGCAGACTTGGCATTGCCAGTGACAGGTGGACTGTCCCCACGTTGGTCAAGTTGTGCCGGATATTCCTCCGTCGGGGATGGGGGAGCTGAGGCATGCGGGGCAACGGGCGTAAAAGTTGAGGGCACTGGAAACGTGTAAGTCCCTGCGATGCCCCGTGGTGTAACAGTGGGGACCACTCTATAGTTGTGACCTCGCCGGATATCATGGCTAGTCAAGAGGCGAGTGGGTAATGGGCGAGTGGGGGCTAGCGCAGACGATGTGCTCGCTGATGACAATGTGGCTTCGGTGGGGTTAGCATGCGTACGGCTGCGCTTGGTTTGAGGTCGCTTAGTTTTGAAACTCATTAGCGCGCGATGAGGTTAGTGAGTGAAAGAGGAGGAACACAAAGATGACTATGAAACCAGACACGATAAAGTTACTGATCGCTTATCACACGAGAGATCAGCAATTGATTCCTATTACATGCCACTAGACAAAACAATTTATGTCTGCATGGAAAGTGTCAGTCAAAGCAAATATCATTCGCTACAAAACTCACAGAATATTCAATCACGAGTGAGACACAGTTTGCTGTGGAAGGATAGGAGGGCGCCCAAAAAATCGATAGAAAGATGAGCAATAAAAGTCTTTCACGAGCTGCCTCTGACGCTTTGCCTCCGGCTCCTGGACTTCCTGAGAAAGTGGCTGCTGAAGCCCAGCCGGAAAGTTTCTCCAATCGGCCATCAACTTCCGTAGATTTTCCAGCGCCATTGTATGCGACACGAGATCAACCTCCTCGACAATGTGACGATTTTCTTCAGCGAATGGCTGTTCAACCGTGAAGCAGTTGTCCGGGCTGAACACCGCAGATATCAACGGTTTGCGGTTGATGTCTGCGTCGACCTCGGTCCATTTGTGAGCAGCGGCGACGTGGTCGAGGACGAGGAGCTCGTAACGAAAGTTAAGCTCCGCAAATTCCCACAAAATGACACGAATGATCTCGTCGGTTATGCCAATGGCGCGTCCCTGCTGAACAGGATATGTTGCCCCGGCATAGCACACCTCGGCCACGTTCACGTCCATGGCGGCCGCATCGGCTTCTCCAAACATGATACTGGCGCTTGCTTTGGCATTCGCAATGAGGCCTTTCTCTTTGATGGGCAAGCCAACTGTGCCTTGAGCTGGATTGAAATTGTGACAAAGTGTGATCCAAAAGAAATCGCGCCAACCTGACGCAGATAGGGGTCTTGGGAGTGTGGAGCCGGGTTTATGCAGTTGCGATGCTCGCACTGTGCGAATGGCAAGCCACAATGTAATGGCTTGCAAACGTTTGTCAGCTTCGAAGCTGGCGATGAGGCCAGGGTCTGGGTACATGTACCCTGCAGCAGATTTGTCCAAGTCCCGGTGAATGGGATCATTGTGATTTACCGTACTAAGGGCCGCAAACCACGACTGTGAAGGTAATGGAGTCACCGAATTGATGAACGGTTTCCACTTGTCACGGTTGACAGGCGGAGGTGCACACGATTTGCCTTTAGAACCTAGCGAATAGATAGTTAATTTCACATTCTGGATCAGCAGACGGTTGTTCACGAACCTTTCCCGCGAGGCGGCTTGCGACTCCTATATTTTTTGAAGACACCTGCGGGCGCGTAGCTTGAGACAACCTGGGTAGAACCAGAAGGCAGATGATTGGAGCCCAACAACGCTGCAGGGTAAAATGACGAAGGACTGGGGGACCTATAATAGCAGCTACGTGGAGGAGAATGCCGAGGGATGGGGGTAGGAGCAACGGACGGTGTGCTACCATCATAAGGGTTATACTCCGCATCCGTGCCAAGAACACCTGGAGGGCAACCATTTTCATTTGTTTGATCCAAGTCGATGGGGTGGTCAACTTCCATATAACGTGGAGGAGTCGGGGTGCGCAGGCGTGCAGTACGCGGTGGCCCGGCCTCAAATGGGTCGCCGAGAATATCACCAGAGATAACCATTGAGCGAATACCGGAGACCTGTGGGGGATTGGGGTTGATATCGTCTGAAAGGCCGGCAGGCGCTTGCTCAAACTCCACTAAATTGTTGTACATCCGCCCCATCGTCCTCTGCCGCTCGATCCTTTCAACCTGATGGCCAAAAATGCCAATGGTCTTGAACGGCGTGGACACCGGGTTGGGGTGCTTTGGGTCAAAATATTCTTCCATGAGGGCGAACTGGCTCTGGTGGGATTTTGTGACGACGTTCATGACTTGCAGCGTTCCGCCAGGGACATCACAGACATCATGAACGAGCCAAAAAGGCACGCCGCCGCGATGTAGCATTTCTGCGATAGTGGGATTGTTGGTAAAGCACCCGAGCATGCCCTCGTCTCCGATTTGGTGAACAACCCAGGTTTTTTTGATGAGGGGGGCGACCTTAAGCAAAAAAGTAGTCATGGCATCAACGTCCAGGGCCATCCGCTGGCACTGTGCTGTCTGCAAGACGAAATCGGGACGAGTCATGGGCATCAAACGTAAACGTTGAATGGCAGGGAGCATTGCGTTCCGGGTGGTATAGAAGGTCGCAGGTGGTCGCAGATGCTCTGCAGCTGCCGCAGCACGGTCAACCTCCTTCACGCAAAGGCTTAAGCGCTCCCACCAGTCCTGTTCCATGGTGCCCATACCGGTGAAGAGATGAACGGGCATGGGTTCAAAGTGGTTAAGGGGACAATTCTCCCAAAGGGGGTAGAAAGGATGTCGCTTCACGTCCGACAGAGTGGGCGGCATGCGCTTAATGCACGGCAACCACGGGTACTGTTCATAGTACATTTGTGGATGCAACGTGTAATCTTCGGTCCCAAATTTGCCACTAAAGCGGGGGCGTAGCTCGCAGGGTGCATGATAGAATCTAGGCAGGTAGGTGGTATTCGGAGAAGTAAAAAGAAACTGAGGTGTCTGCCCAAGGACTCTAGCATCTGTGGCGGTAAACACTGGCTTCATGTTTGAGTTGACCTTTCGCCAATGAGCGGGGACCATGTCAGTGTTCGGTGGTGGGCTACGCGACACGGTCAGTGTGTTGACGTTACTTGAAGGAGGGGGGATGACACACAGTAAAGGAAGCGCGTCAACGAGTCGCATTATGTTGGAAACTCGTGGTCGTGTGGAGAGGACGAGATGCTACATCCCAAAGTGTCAGTCGGATTTTGAAACCATGCCCTTAATGTAATGCCCAGCAGCTGCGACAGATTGCCCGACAGCTCATGCCCCTCGCTCTGACCATTTAGTCCAAGAGCATTGTAAGCGTACCAGCAGGACTGTAGTCAACTGCACGGGA
The DNA here is from genome assembly GCA_014898675.1 of Athelia sp. TMB. NCBI lineage: Eukaryota > Fungi > Basidiomycota > Agaricomycetes > Atheliales > Atheliaceae > Athelia > Athelia sp. TMB. The sequence goes on along the minus strand of JACXVL010000794.1, from coordinate 7,666 downwards.
ACAATATTACGGGCACACCAGCAGGACTGTAGTCAACCACTGGGCTTAAGGCAATAGTTTGAGTACTAAAAGGACAACATTAACCTCCAGTCATGGTAAGGTTCAAGCATGTGCATACCTCGCCTACGAACCAAGTACAACGAGAGGATAGGCAGCTACGAATATCCATCAGAAAAGTTGCCAAACACAAATGCCAGAGAAAGACTCACTCCAACAATACATCACTAATGGATGTGATTCTAGGCAGTGACCGCAGTTGTAGACCAAGAGAGAGTACAGTGAGGCAGGCACTTGGGGGTAGGGAACATTGAGAGGATGAATGCGAAACAGCATTGCCCATTCCAGACCGGAAGTAATGGATCACTTCAAACTCCGACGCGCCACACTTGTGAAGCAACACGGGACCGCACACCGTCCAGAGGTCATAACCATCGAGTCTCCCAGTTAATCAAGACGATGTTTAGCGCAGTTATAGGTGACAATAATGCTATGAAGAAAGGGGAATCACAGCGGGGAGGACAATAAGCACGCCGCATCAGCCTTTTGACGTGTGATCCCCTCACGGTGCACTGCCTGCCTGAATGTGGGTGCGCGTGATTCTCGCCACTGCCTTGCCTCGCAATACGCCGCATGCATCCCTTTCATCAAAACCGTCCCACATGGTTCTTTACCTTTTCCTCCTTGCTCCTGCTTTTCGATCTCTCTCACCGCAAAACATTTGTGATAGTATGAGCCGCCACTTTGCAACTTGACCATCCCTACATTACTCGACAGCCGCATGAAAGTGCCCAGCACATTTGCCTCCTCTCGAGAATGCGCGTACTTGTTTCCGTCCTATGTCTACTCCAGCGCTCGCTGATATTCGCGCTATTGCACCAAAAACAAATAGCTGGAGGCCGCCACCACTGATCCTGGTCTGTCTATTTCTTGTACTCACTGAATCTCGTGTTACACACCATCATAAAATTGAATATGTGCCCTGCGTACCTCAAGCCAACTGGTTACTCCTGTCTTCACTCTGTCTCGACCATATCCCAAGCAACGATGAATTTTGAAAACTCCTGGCTCGTGCCCAGAATGGTCGCACGTTTGCGCCACAGCCGTGTTTGGTGCACGTGTAAGTCTTTTCAGGCACAAATCATTGCCATGATCAATATCCTTGCTTATTGCTTGTATACATACAGAGCCAGATTAGCATCTTCATTTGAATTACATTCCATCCCAGTTCAAACTCGAGACCTCGTAGTTCGCTGCCACGGTCGCGCGCCCAATCCCTAATTGGGCAATGGGCGCTTGTTCGGATATCTTTTTAAGCACGCTAGCGCGCCAGCGGATCTACCTTGCTCTTCCCCTACATGTTACCTCCCCGACGAGGTGAGTCTTCCTTCTCTTTGTCCTCTGTCGCCTTCGCTGATTGTGCCCTCATCCAGTACGCAACTTGGTTCATCTTGTCAGTGTGTCTGCCGCGGTAGGTAGACCATCGCAGGGTATCAAGTCGTCACGGTTAGTCATCGGTTCTCTGTCTGCAGCCAGCATGTCTCATCGCCGCCGTGCAGTATTTCAAAACTTCTCTGGAAGTTTGGGATACGTTGGACTATAACGTCACGTTCTTTTTCGTCAAGCTCTTGTCGAGTTATTCTCCCTTGGACGAACAAAGTCGGGGTACATTGTTGGTGGACCACGCGTCACGACACAATCACCAGGCCTATCTCAAGAAGGAATGACGAAGCCGAAACAGAAGACACGAGGGAGGAACAAGTGTCCCATCTCAGAGCCAGAAATAACTGAAAGCGAGGGAGAGCCGGCAGCTCCGCCCCCTAAGAAGAAATATGATTTGCGTTCTGCAAACAAAGAACGCGCTGCAGCCTCTGCTCCTATCGCAGATGCGCCATCTCTTCCAGCGTCCACTCCAGCGGACGAGGAAGACAGCGAGCTACCAGTCCCCATTCCCCTTCAGCGCAAACGCAAGGTAGCCCACGATACAGAACCTGTCGCCGCGACCGCCTCTGGTCGTCGCAACGTCGCTACTGGGAAGGCCCGTCCGAACTTTCCTACTCGCAATTCCAAGACAAGTGGGCCTTTGCGATGAATTCCCGTTGCTACCCCCACAATGCTACCATTGGTCGAGGAACAAGACCCCAGCCCTACTGCCACTCCGCCACCCGTCGATGATGAAGGGTCTGCATCAATGGCCCTGCCGGGGAAGTCTTTCATCACGGTGAGCCCGACCTGTCTGATGTCCAGAAATATTTACTCAAGTTTTCCTGTTGCGTAAGACGGCGGCAGCGAATTTTGCGAGTATTGGTCGGACATTCATGCCCCCTCCGGAGCGACCTATGCCATCTGTTATCACCACAGCGCGCTACGCAGATAGAGCTTCGGAGGTGGCCAGGTTGCTCTCATCCGTCACCCAACCGTTCGCGCAACAGCAAGTACAATCACGGCATATCTCCAGCCCATTATCTATCCTATCTAACACACGGTCAGCATCATCACCCCCCAAGTCTGCTCACGGTTCCCCTTCGCGCACTGCTTTTAATGTGGATGGGTACCCAACTCCCGTTGTCCCTGGGTACTTGTCCGACTCGCTCAGTCCACCTCTCAAATCCCGGTGTTTCTCCTCGCTTCCGCATAATAGGATTCTTTCCAAGGAGCCTAGTGACCGTTTGCGCTCACCAGCTGCTACTGTTGACCCCTCGACCACGAGGAATAGTGGACCTCTTGTGATGGAGGATGTGGCGTCTCACGCGCAAGTTGTCATCGCAAGAGAGGAGAATCCCCATTCCAGTCCCGCAGGCTCCCGCGGCCAGTCTCCACAATCATTTGAGGGGTGCGCAGACAAGCGCCTCGAGGAGATGACCAACCGCCCCATTCCATCGCCGCCCGCTTTCAACAAGGATCATCCTTCGTCGTCCCCTACTGCAGGCAAAGCCCATGATCACTCGGATGACGAACAAACTCCTACAGGTCCACACGCGGCTTATGCCGACGAGGCGGATGAGTTCTTCCCGAACAGTGAAGAAGAAGATGAGGGCAGCGATTACGGGGAGACAGAGCTTTTGAAAACTGGGCAGGATCAATGCATTAAAGATCGAGATGCTCTCTGGGCGTCCACCAAGGCCTTGGTGAACACATCCCTTCCCATCAGAACGACACATCCCGCGGCATCCACATCCAGGCAAGAAGACAAGGCGAGCACCCCAGATGACTGGGTCAGCACTGGTTTCGATGATTTGGGCGATTCAGATGCAGAGGATAGCGACGAGGACAGCACCGATGCGAAGGCAGCGCGGTCTGGTGGTCGGCCGTCTAAAGAAGCACTTGCGGAATGTCTGCAGCTTGGTATGGACACTCGTGCTGCTGCCAAGAGGATTAGTGCACAGTATGGGCTTCAATATCAGACTGTTATGATGCGTGCGGGCCTAGCACTCAAGAAAACAATGGCGGCGAAGAATTTAGCGAACGCCGTCCGTCAAGTGCAAGCACATGATCGTCGGCAAGCCCCTGATAAAGGTTCGTCAGCAGCCACTCATTGACCTTTTATTCGTTCCTTTACTTCTCATTCAGTTCATGGTGACGTTGATATCAAAGAGGATGCTAAGCAATGGCTCGAGGACAACAAAGACGACACTGATGCCCAGGAGGAGATGATCAAGCGTGCAAAAGCCCTTGACGCCTCCGTGCTTGACTTCGTCAGCGTCAACCGTCTCAGGCGCCAAACGCTCGCCGTCGCCAAACAGCTGACAGAGTTGGTAAGGTGTTATCATTACCGATTATTTTTCCACACTGATACCATAGTGCGCAGGCCAAGACGTACTATTTCTCTCAAGATTTCTTCATTCTTGGCGTAGTGATTCACATGGGAGACGAGTTCGCGTCGTCTCTATTTGCCAGTGACCTGTCGCTCCTAAACAAAGTTCTCGCTGGCTTTGGCATCGACGAGCAGCCACGTGCAGCGCTGCATAAAGCCAAAATTCTTTTGCAGTATGCAACTCATTTGGCTTCTCGTTAAGTTATTGACCCTCTCGCGCAGGGGACGTGCTCTTGAAATCAAGGAACAAAAAGGCAAGGACAAGGGTCTTGTTAAGACAAAGGAGCCTCCGCCACCGCTCACGAAAGCTGATTTCACCAAACCTGAGAAACTCGTTCGAGATTGGGTGCAGCTATTCGTTGGCCGCATTCTTGTTCAAGAGATGAGTACGTATCGTTCACGGTATCTTCTGCTTGACAACACGCTTACATACCTCAGACTTGCACAAGTTCTGTGGTCGGTTTCAATGGGGGACTTGGCACAAAGTTGCGTTCAAGTCTGGGCTGGTGCTTATGGGCAGCGATAGGTACATGCCCCTTCAACCGGGTCCGAAGTGGGCAGTACGCGAGGCAGGTGGACCTGTACAAGGACATTACATGCAGCTTTTGCAACGCTTCGATCATCCGGACAACCCCCATTTCAACTTGCCGCCAGGAAGTGAGTCGTTCCGGATCATAACCGTAGAAGAATGTTATCGCCTGTATCCACGTAAGTGTTTGCATCGCTGTCGCCAGTTCATGATTTTTAGTGGCTTTCCAGGCTTTGCGAAGGGGAATCGCCCACCCGCTGTCGTTTCTCATGACGGGCAAATCCTCGTATACACCGCAGATTGCGGCCGTGATTCCGCTGAAGCGCAAGCGCTCTGTGTGCCGTACACGGTTGAGCCGTTACCCGAAGATGCGCCCCTCGTGCCCAAGAAATCGACCCGCAAGAGGCGCAAGCAATTGGCCGGCACTGTTAAAGAACCGATTCAACTTGATTCGGACGAGGATAGCGGGAGCGATGGCACCATGGCGCCGACTCGCGCGGCACCAACTCGACCACGTCCCGCCCCTAGCCGCGGGCCAGAGGGCCACAATAAAGCAGCAGAACGACGTGGCGAAGACATTCCCGTGCACCGTGTGCCTTCTGATAACTCAAGTCGGCAGGCCGTCCGTGATCGCAGTGTTATGCCGCATGGCCCCCGCAAGCCGCCGGGCAACACCCTTGTTGATGAACTCTCCGACGACTCACAACCCTGCGACATCCGAGAACTCGATCGTCCGAAATATACCAGCTATCAGGTCAAGCCCTTTTCTCCAATGGATTTGGGTTCGCCCCTGCGCGTTCCCCCGGTCAAGAGGCGCCGCGTCAAGACACCGTCTCCTGAAGGCTCTCGTCAAGATTCACATGCCTCACGCAATGTCTCCGTCCTTCCTGCCCGCGCGCATAAGCGGAAGTACGAGGAGACTGAAGATGCATTGCCTGCATTCCAGCCCCCCCGTGCGGCCACAAGGATCTCGCCCGCTTCCCTCGCGCACATACAACAATGGCGCACAGACCCAATACGCCCGCAGTCGCTCTCCGGCTCCTCAAGATCGTCGGCGACGACAAAGCCCGTACCCTCCTGACAAAGATGGCCCTTATCCGGAATATTCTCAGCGCATGGACTACCTTGAGGTGCCTGCGGCGTGGCAGCACCGATATCGTGTTCTCCCACCGGCTCCCCGGGAATATCGCATGCATGACGAGCAGGAGATGGGCTACAGGGACGTTCGGCACTACACCGGTTCCTGTCCGAGAGCCCGGAGTCCTTCGCATTCTGTCCCAGATGAGTGTTACGTGTACACTGAAGAATACGGCGATGAGTATGAAGACCATCGCGATGCACGGTACCGCCGTTAAAGCCCGTTTAAAGATGCTGTTTGTTTTCACGTAATCTCATTTGCCATGGTTGTCGGGTATTCTGTCGCTCTTGCTTGCTCTTGCGCTCCTGATTCTCATAATATAGTTTAGCTCCATCCAATATCACATGTTTGGTATACAGTTATTTATCCTAAGTGCGCGTGTGCTCGCAAGTGAATGCATTGCCACACCTCGTGATCCTCGTGAAATGTTCAATTTTAGTGCCCTATGGTAACTGCACTCGTTCCTTCACCTTTACGTAGCCTCCATTTCATGGACCTGTGGTCACTGCGCAACACCCAATTTAGTCATCGATGGTCACTATGCTCGCAACATGGTGTCTGCTTAATGACCATATTACTGACCTATGGTCACTGCACAGGCAATTTCACAAGACCCTTTGGTCGCTGTCAGTTCATATTGGTCGCTATTTTAATACTATCTGACCAATATGTGGTTGCTGCGGGTATGATGTGGTCTCTGGGCAATATCCATTAGATATTGTGGCTGTTGTGCTTGTGTCATGGTCTGTGCAGAATGTCCGTCAGAGTGACCTGTGGTCGTTGCACTGGGATCTGCACAAGACCCTTTGGCCGCTGTGATTTGCTGTTGGTTGTTATGCTACCAGCATGCAAGCTACCTGTGGTCACTGTGCTGGTAACGTGGTCCATGCACAATGTCCATTTTAGTGTGTGGTCTATGTACTGGTAACATAGTCTTTGCACAATGACCATCGGGTTGACCTATGATTCCTGTGCTTGCTGCTCGGTCATTGAATAATGACCATGTCAGCCTTGTCCTATCATTTTGTTCACAACTTGGTCCTTGTATAACAACCATCTTGATGACCTATGGTCTGTGTATAATACCCAATCAAGTGACCTGTAATTGCTGTGCTCACCATGTGGCCTAACATCTGTGCAGCTGGCCTGTAGTTATGGTACTTGTGACTTTGTCTGTGCATAATGTAGCGCTGCTGCGGTCCAGTCCCAAACTCATGTCCAGATCACAACCAATGCAAATCAGGCCATAATTTGGTTTTAAATTCTGCATTTCTAGCAGACCAAACCCCGGTGAGGTACGAAAGAATGGTATTTAACAGAACCATTGCCAAAAAAGGCAAATATTGGTGGTTTGAATGTCAAACAGGACCAGACTCATATTTGAAGTTCAGATTTTGAGGAGAACTGGACTGAACCAGACTTTGGCAGCACCACCATGATGTCGTTGTCACTAATCTACAGTCCTATGTGTGTGATTTCATCCATGTGTTAAGTTCATCTGTAGTTCCCCTCAATTGAGAAGGGTATTGTGTGATGTTCACTTCAATGATTTGTGTTCTTTCAGTTATCCGATTGGACATGGAAGGCTGAGTGAGATTGTCTATGGTATATTTTATTGTCCTACTCTTTTTTTAAAATATCTTGGACCCAATTGAGGACTGTCTCTGTGACTGCTGGATGTTGCTACATGATACTTGCAAGATTGAAATATATGTAAGTGGGCATTGGAAGATGTGGCTCTCAACTATTACAAACATACTTTACTTGGCAGATTTTTGAATATCCTTGAATCTTTTTACTTGATTTGAAGGCAGCCAGTGTATCACAAACAGAATGTGGGGCAAGGAGGACTATTAACTGCAGAAATCGCGAGCATTAGTCTGCCCATCAAGTTTGAAAATACCTGTGTTAGCCTCCATGGTGTCGAGCAAAGGTATCTCTCTAGTGACCATGGGGACATGTTAGCGTCCATGGTGTGTAAGACTTAGTCCTCTTTAGTGACCATGGAAGCGATTTAGTGCCCATGGTGGCTAGAGCAGGTGTCTTCCGAATGACCACGGAGGCATGTTAGTGCCCATGGTGGCTAGAGCAGGTGTCTTCCGAATGACCACGGAGGCATGTTAGTGACCATGGTGGCTGGCACAGCTCCCTTCCGAGTGACCGTGGAGGCCTGTTAGTGTCCATGGTG
>JACXVL010000792.1:0-19245 GCA_014898675.1 Athelia sp. TMB | reverse complement strand
TGCTTGCTTTAGTTGAAGGCGGAAGGCGAGACGATGGCGGCCAGCGATCGCAGCCAGGTTTCCAGAGAAGCGCTCAGTTTCGTGCCGATCGACGAAAGCGGGATGGAATGCGAGAGCAAGGTAGTCGTCAAGTTGTGGTCGGGTGCAACCCCCCACGGAACAGCCAATCGAGCGTCAGCAGAGCGGGGACGCGCGGGCCGCGTGCCTACTTCCTCCGCGGCGTTGGCATTTTGCGGGACCGTCGCGCCAGGTCGCGCCCTCGTCCATCTTTGCGGCTTTGCCTCTGCCCATCACCGATGATGAAACGATGTCGACAACTACCCCAGCAACCCCCATCCCCCTCGACTGTGCGATTTTGCCAAGAGTCTGCCCTTGGGACGCGTGCTTCAGGCCCGGCAACTCATCGATCTTGCTGCAGTGCTGCCCAACCAAACGCACGGAGAAGCCAAGTTCATTGACTACAGTATTCCTTGGCCGCAGATATGCAGAAGACCCTCCATGTTGGGGCGCTCCTTGCGGCAAGGTTCACTGTGCGTTTCCCCCTGTGTCGTTTTGAGCAGTTCACTGACCGCTATCCCTTCCAGCTCCACGTCAATGGCGTGGTGGCATCAGTTCTCAGTTGAGAACTTCTTCGATCCTCAATGATGCCCTAGAAAACGCTTGCCTTTGTGCAAATCACAGTCGACACAGACATTTTGTTTGCCCGCGTACAGGTCCCTTCCACGCGTACTCCAGCTGCATATCCCTGGCTTCTTACGAAGACATTCCAGAGAGAATCCCAGCGGTCTCGCGTTATGAACCGGCGCCCTTCGTTCAGACTTCTCTTCCCCGCCAACACCAACCCGCCCGATATTCTCATCATATCTCCCGCCTACCTCGCTCAGAGCGCCCGCCCGTCAGCCCGCACCGGCGATATCTTCCTGATATTCAGGACAGAGCTCGGTGGCACTTTGTGCGCATAATGATTTGCGGCTGGGCGTAGCAGGAGACACCTGCGCATAATGGGTTATGCATGCTCGACGCAGACATGCCAGTCCACGGGCCATCCTCTCCTGCTTACCATTGGCTCTACCTCGGCAATATTCTCTTGTTTTGGGCGCACGCATAGCAGGAGCTTGGTTCCAGACCGCAATCCCGCAAGGGTGGGGCGGAAATATATTCGTTTTTAGCAGGCGGAGGAGATGTGGGTGTTGGAGCTGGATTCCGTGCTGCTGGTGCAGGTGTCGAAGGAGGCGCCGATAATGGGGTAGTGGCCGAGTCCCCATCGGTTGGAGCGGAATGTGTTCTCATTCGTTCAGGCAAAGCTTTCTCGCTTGGGGCGCCACGATCCAGGAGACCGTGACTGGGCACCAGGTGCCGGGCTCTCCAGACTTTCCCTAGATGCTGGTGCACGTCACTGCGACCCAACCGTAGCTGACACTACTTCCTGCTTCCATTCACCACGACGTACTCGATACGTGCAGAACAAAGTCGGTCGCAGCCAACGGGACTCTTCAATATCCTCAAGCATGGCTTCCCTCTTCGCCATCACCGTCACCCACCACGTCCACAGGAGCCTTAGCACTTGTATATGTGCGCGCTGCGTCAGCCTGTCTGGAATGCGAGAAAATGCAGCTCGAGATGGCCGATTCCTCGCCCGTAGTCTGCGGGGCTGGAGACCACGAACCAATACCTGTCTCCTTCCGGTCCAGCCTGCCACAGCATACCCATTAGGGCTGCCCTATGGCGTCCGCCAGCTCTCTTTATGCAAGCGATATAACCCAACACGTTCTTTCTTATGCAGTCTTACAATGGGCGCGTCGACATGCGTTCGCTTACTCATTCGCAGAAGCCGGTTTGACTACATCCAATCCCGCACAGAAGCCCCCAGTCCGATTACGTCGACCAACGAAAACACTCCCGGAATGCTGGATTCTGGATCTTGTACCGCATCCTCCTCTCCTCGCAATCACCTGCGTTCGAGAATCCTGAGACTACCGCAGGCCACACACCCTTGCTTCGCCTACCACACACTCGCATGCTGCATGCCCGCCTTCTGCCAAAAATCGGAAACCCAGCCCCCAAATTGCGTAGATTTATTGCAGATGGCTCTCGCCACTTATAGCACTTCCGCAGCGACTGCACGCCTTTGCCGCGATACCATCATCTTTGGGATATGAGCGGCGCAGCTCTATTCAGCTCAGAGCGCATGGGACGGGTGATCTGCTTGTGCATCCACACGCCCACCAGCTGAAAGACCTTCTGTCTTGATTCAGAAGCAGGCGGACAAATGCGGTTCCTGGCATTTGCTTCATCCAAGCGTGCCTCCCCAACCGGCCCCGCCATATCGAAAATATCGAGGCTCATCGCAGATAACGCACCCGCGGCTGTGGGATGGATGAAGAGAGACGTATACTGGATTGCCTGGAAGGCAATTTTTCTACCTGGATTGAGCGCAGTCTGGTGGTGCAGAGAGTCAGGACTGGGAGATTGAGGGCTCGGCGCACAGTAGACGGGCCGGAGGCGCGCGTATCTGCATATGAGGATCAATGATGTTCCTATCACTGGTGCCCGTATGACTTCTAGGGAGCGAGCGGATAGTCATTCAGAGAGCATGCTGTGCGAAGACTACTAAAGCACGCATACCGCTTTGTTGTACTGAGTGCGTTCCAAAATTGGCGACAAGGAGTGCGCTCCTACTTGTGTAAACTGCCCCGCTAATGGCGTAGGTGAGGCCACTGTTCTCGGGTGTGGCGATTGCGGCAAAAAGGCCGTTGGGCGAGAGGAGCGTACTCAGGAATGTCGGATAGAGGTGCGGAGGGCCAAGGATCATGGTCGCAAAGGATGTTGATGTCATTAGCTGCAAAAATAGTTATGAAGGAGAGTAGGAATGGAAAAGGCTCAGATGCAAATTCACACCCCCACTTCTTTCCAAATTATAACGTATTGGCTGCCGAGTTCCTTGAAGGCGGGAAACGTATCCGGTGGGATGTATTTGATAAGTTTTAGCAACGCGAGGGCTTCACGTCCGAGGATGTCAGCTGCACACGAATTTGCCCATGGCATGGCGGCCTTGGCAGTCCGACGAGGGTTTCGGGCCCAGAGCGTGATAGGTGCAGAAAGATCAGTCGGGCTCAAGCGCTCAAGAGTCGGACAGGACCTGCGCAAGACTGATCCACCCACCCGCACTGGATGATATAGCACCAAGTAATAATAGCACGCCGATAGCGCACAGGCTCTAACACAAGAGGATTGGAATGAATTCTTGAGAAAACAGTTGACCTTGAAAATATGAAGCTATGTTAAGTCCAGTGCGGCCTGCCGACTCTTGGATTAGATCAAACCTATTCCCGTTCACTTGCCATTTACAACTACACACAAGAGACGTTCATCCGCTTGAGCCACAACCAACAATTTCATCGTCGTGCGGAGCTTAGCTTCTCCTTCTCCGGCAGCGATGCCTCAGCCAGCACGCGCCTTGCCCGACACCCATGCGTTCCAGCGCACGCATTTGCCACGTCTGCGCCGCATGTGCCCCTTAGCCACGAGCGCATCCTGGGGCTAATCCGCGAAGCGGCGTGCTCATAATCGCGTCGCAGCATACGCGCGTCGAGCAGCGAACCACGTCAACCTGCGTGAAACCGATGTTTGGTCGAGCAAGCTCGCCAAGCGGCATGCACAAAGTGGAGTCGCTGCTCTGGCAGGCGGGCCAGAAATCGCGAGGCGCGGCCGTTCTCGAGCGCCGAGCCGCATAGGTTGTGCTTCGTTAGCCGAGCTTCCGCGGGTGCGATGAGGTTGAGGCTGAGTGGCGAATGTTTGGGTTTGGAAGTGAAAGAGGTTTGGTGGGGAAGATGGTATCAGGCCTCCCGAGAGTGGTAGGGAACTGCCGAAGTGCGAGCGAGAAGCTGTCTCCGCGGAATACGGGTGGTCCAGGTACTCTAGCTGCTTGTTTGAAGATCTATCCAGTCTAGAGGATGAGAGGGGTAGGACGCGAGAATGTCTCTGAAATGTGTGGCGTCAACCAGTCAAATGGGTTGGCCCTCTGTAGGTGTCGCCTGTAAACAACAGGAGATCGGGCAGAACGCGGTCTCGATTGCGAGAGTATGTTTCTATAACTTGTAGATCATCTGGAGGGGAATCTGGTCCATGTCAGTAAACGGCGTGCTCTCGGAGGGATTGAACATACCCAGAGATGCACAAAGTCGGCCAAATGTATGTGTCCACACGCTGCTAGGACTATTGCGAATGGTGATCTGAAGCCGCAACGCGGGGCATAACTAGATGTGAGCTGAAAGCTTTGCGCGCATGATGGCAAAGGTAGTCTCCTGTTCCAACGAGCATCCGCAATAAGTTGATGACGTGGGGCGATGATTCACGGTGAGAGCTTTTTCCTGGGGACGAACTGATAGGATGGTTCTGGCATCTTTTTCTTCCACGATGGACCTGCAAGGGATACAAGGGGAGGGTGCGAGAGACGCTGGAGACACGTAGCATGGTGCTGCAAGAGTCAAGGCAGCCGAGTTGGGCCAATCATGATATGTAGAATCGGAGACCATGCAGATTGTGATCTCTGAATGCGAGATCATGCCGTCGCATAGTGTCCATCATCTTTGAGGGAATATGGTTCAGAAGGCTGCACGCGCTCAAAAAGAAATAACACACCTTAGGAGACTGCACTGAGGCACCCTTCTACACACGATCTATGCGGAGATTGATCGCGCTTAGCTTGAGTAGTTGTTCGAAGGCGGGTAGAAATTTAAGAAGTACGACGGGCGACGAGCAAGGCGGTCTCGCCCGCTGCTTTGTCAAGATGAGTCATTCCAGGCATGTCGACCATGTGTGTTCCAAATAAACAGCAACAGCGCCTCGCAGAGTGAAGGCCATGGCGCTTTTGATGCCAGATGATGTGTCCAGGGGATTCATTACTTGGGGACCGTGGTGAAGGAGGGTGAAGGTTTGAAGAGCGGGTCCAATAGCCTATTGCCCGGAGTGTCGGAAATGTAATAGTCCCCGATGATCGCTTCTTTCCGCCCCGGCCCCGGTTCTGCGTGCCCCGTCACGACCACCCTGTTTGCCCCGTCGTCAGCGCCGGACCTGTATCTCCACAACCACTGGACGGTTTTCCTTCAGTAGGGGCTCAAAATGTCGGCCTTGACGAGTAGAATCCGGGAAAATTATAGGTGAGAGTGTCGCTTGCGTGGTTCCAGATATATGAGCTCACCAAGGCCCAGGCATAGCAATTGGGTTTCCTCGGCAGTATCTCATCAATGCATGGGCGGTTCGGGGCGGGTAGGGGCCCAAAATGCAGGGATTTACGAGTGGTCTGTGGATAAATTTAATGTCAGTGGATGGGATTTTGTCTGCTTGAATAAGGCGGTGGGATTTGCTGTGTGGCTGACCCACACTCTCTCTGTCTGCCACGAACAAAATAATATAACACTGTGTTGATACAGAAGGACCAATAACATAAATGTGCCTAATGTCTTCAACTCAATCCAATTTGGTTGCATTGACATACTGTGCTTCAATATTGACCACAGCTTTGGACCTTTAGAACGAACCGAATAGTGTATTAGCAATTGGCCATGGTTTGTAACTGAACATGAAGACTCACGCCTCTTGGCACCTAAATTCCTGTACATTGACGTTAGGGTCAAAGCGAAGTCCGGTCTTCAAAGTAGGTGTGGCAAGTCTTGGTGCCACTGAGAGTTCTGGCTGCGCTGTGGCGGAAAGACTCAGCAGCAGATGAGCTGCATGTACTGTTTCGCTGCTAATGTCAACTTCTGGCATTTCAGCACTGCTCTTGCTGTCCAAAGCACTAGGGTAGCTCGGTAGATACACCTGGCCTGCATAAAGTTGAAGGGCAATATGGTGGCGGACATGGTGCATGTTTTGCTGTGTAAAGTCACCAGATTGATTGAAGACAATCATAACCTCTTTGGCCAGTACAAAGAGACCACAGTCACAGCTGTTTGTTTGCTGTGGCATCTGACATACAAAATTTCAGCTTTGGTTCGTTTCTATCATCTGTCAAGCTCACAATCCCAGCCCGGAATATCCAATGTTTGGCTTCATCGGGCACATGTTCTGTGATGGCACGCCCCTCCACATACTCACGTGCAAGCTACAAAATATTAATTCAGACCACATTAATAATTGATTATAATCACATACCTTTTGGAAGATAGCCAGCCCTTTCGATTTTGGGTGGTGCAAACTATCGTAATAGATACCTTCTCTCTTGTCACAATTGAGAACGCCAAGGGTCCAGTGGTCACCACTATGTATCTCCGCTGCACGGTCTACCGGCTCTGAGATAGGGAATAATAGATACTTGACTCTTCCTGTGAGAAGCCCTTGCCCTCGCTTCCCAGATATCTAGTTAGAAAGGGATATACATGCGTCAGCATAGGCACAAAGTGTACAGTATAAAGCATGACACTTACGCCTTTGAGCCACTTGCTGACTCCTTTATACCCATCCTGATATAATTTATGCATAAAAAATGATGAGAGAAACAAGACCTTGGAGTCTGAACGTGCATCAAGGAGTTGGCCATAAGCATTGATGATCTCGTCATTGAGCCACTGTCCTGGCTGTATTAAGCGAGAAATATCTTGCCTAGAGAGCCGTAGAGTGGACCGCTGTTGCAGAGTCTTTGGAACATTTGCGAAAGGAATGACATCTAGCATTTCCCCCTGCACAAGATTCTCAATCTGAAGAAGAAATTAGTGATTGGAGCAGTGGTTGCTATATATAAATCATACCACAGAAAACATTTCAGCAGCTACAGGACGTTGCATCGCCAAGCACAACACATCATCTGACAGACTGGGTGTCGGGAGCTTGGGAGTAACCCCTGATTCCAGTATCTCGTCACCCGGTAGAGAAGCAATATCTAAAACTGCTGAATGGGCAGGTAGTCGAATATTGCTTCCAGAGGCCACTGCATCAGCCATTATGCCAGAATATGCCAGTTGCAGTGGAATAGCCCACTAATGTTTGACATCATAGTCATTAGAAGATGGCAAAAAATTATACATCAATTACGCACCACGTGCTCTGCATTTCGATATGCAAGACGAGCTCTTAAGTTAATATCATAAGGGCTAAGGCATTGCAGCACTGTTTGCCGTTTCAGGCCATCTCTGCTCCGGAACTCAGAGTGAAAAATCTGCAGAATCCTGCAAATTTCCATGCTTGAGGTGGGCATATTTGCCAGTGGTATGCCCAATACACGACAGAGCGCAATGAAAAAAGCGATAGAAATGTGGTCGTTCTCCATGAGTGATGAATCACCATGTACCCGAGGATATTCTTGATGAACTGGAACATACTGGCACTGGCCAATGTAAACTCTGGCAAGCATTGCACCTGAGGGCACTGAGGGCTGAAAGGTGTTGCGGGAACATTCATTTTTACACTTTTAGAAAGGAATAAATGAACTGACCGTTCGCTTTGGTTGATGATGTTGCAGGAAACTCGCTACAAACGAGGAGAATTGGACGTCTGCTAACCCAGGATCACCCAGTGCGCAGGGCATGGGATCGTAAATGATGCTTGAGCCATCGAGTCCATTATAATACTCGACAATTGCATGGTAACCTCCCCCCATGGAAGTAGAGTCGATGTGGCCTGAACCAATTTGTCGGATAAAAATGACATCAGTTGATACAAAACGTTCTGAGAACTTGAGAGTGTGGCAGAAAGGGCTGAGGTACCACGTCTGCATCGAAGTCTACATGATGGTATGAGCCAAATGATGGAAAGTTGGAAACACAGGCGCAACTCACTGAAGGTTTATTCAATTCCTTCCTTTTTAGATGCTGACCGTATAGGGTAGTTATTTCATGGGCCTCTGCTTCTCCTGAACCAAGGAAGGCAATAAATGGCCTGTCCAATGTTCTCGAAAGCTCATTTATCATGCTCAGCATTGACTGCCAAGAGCCACAACTCTCCCAGTCAAGTGATCGTTCAGTGAACTGAGGGTCACATGTCTCAATCTCTGCTTCCAAAGCCTGCATGCCACCTCCACTGTAAGACAAGCCATCCAGTATATCGGTGAGACGCTCATGTGAAGTTACATCAGGTAGCTTGTTGATCCATTTCTTTTTGGCCAAGTGAGTAAGACGCGGAGGATGGGTAGCAGAGCTCAATGAAACGGCAGGCAGCAATGCACCCAGAGGTGCTGCAGGAACGTACACCCTTTTAGAGGCAGAAGCTTGTAGCTTGCTATAAAGCGAGGGCAGAGGTTTGTCTCCCCCACCCAACTGGTAACGTTATCAGATTTAACCCAGGCATCAAATTCAGATAGTTATATGTACCTGAGCATGTTTATGATGTGGCAGTGGTGTCGGTGAAGACGATCTTGCAGACAGTGCATGTGATTTGCGGAACCTTGGGTCAAAATTCTTGACACGGTGCCCTGGTGATCCATGGTGAGTATAGATAGGCAGTCTTCCTCTGGAGCGCCCCGGGTGTAAGGGAGAAACAGCTGCTGTACGACCAGGTACTTTGCCTACCGCTAAGTTATATCAGCATATGTCACTGGTAGAGAGGATGTGGGTGAACCTGAAGGGCTTTGGAACGATGTGGAGGAGCTGCTTGCGGGCTTTTCACGTTTGCGACTTTTGCTGGGACGTGGAATTTCCTTAGTCGGTGAGACTGGAGTGGGAGCTGCCCCTGATGCTTCCCCTTCCCCTTGGGTGTCTTCGCCAAAGCCATATATATCAGTTGAGTAGTTCTCGGGATCCAAATGCCCCAGTAACTCGTCAACTCTGGTGGAGAAGATATTGTCTCTTGGACGCTTGATGTTGGACTCTCGGGTGCCGCCTCCAAATGAACTGCGAGCTGCCAGCGCGGCAGTTGTGTCAGAGGCTGCGGCCGTATTCCATTCACTGACAGGGCCATTTGATTTGAACCATTCAACCGCCCACAGATGTGAGCAGTATTTTCCTGTAAGTGCAAACTGGGTGCAAGTACAATGGGGCTGCATATGATCTGCGGTGTGATATCGTGTTTGATTATCGGCCCTGTGTGGGAAAACTCATTTAGTACTCTCACTGTGCGTACAAACAATTGCATGCTCACGTTGTATAGTAGATCTTGAAGCGGTTGAGGCTTTTTTTGACTGGAATTACATTGTCTGCACTCCAGAAATCATGGCCCTGTCGTGTGACCGCAACAAATTGTCTTGATGGTCTGGGCTCCTTCCGGGACCAGAAGCGATAGTGAGGAAGAAAGTCATTCAGCAAAATTGATGCAAGACGGTCAATTCTAGTAAAGCCACTTGTGTCAATGGTATGGCACTCCAAGGTTTTATACCATCATCTTGCCTTTTGTTTTTACGACTCTCCAAGAAAATGAGATCGAACGTCTTGAATGCAGCTTCGGTCCAGTTGTTTGTGTTGAATGTTCCATCACGTGTTTGGCCCAAAGGCAGACCAATATCTGTGCATGATTCTGGGAGAAACTCGGCATATAAACAATGTAGCAGTTGGGATTCAAGAAACGGACACTCGTACCTCGCCATTCCTCAGACCACCAATTCTTGCGGAAGTAGTCACGAACCACAGGCAATGCATTGTCGAAGCCATGATATGTGCAGATGCGCCTGAGTTCCCCTTCAAATATGCTGAGCGCAGTATTCCAAGGGTCTTTTGAAGTGTCTCGACAGCGCTGCAGATAACGAAATGCAACAAGTACATCTTTCATCGCACTGACAGATAGCCTGGGCTTGGTCTTGTTTGTTTTAGACCCCTTTTTGCTGCGTTCATCCACCCAGCGCTGGATTGCTTGTACAATGTGGAATTGACAGACACGGATCAGTACTTCATGGCCCCATACTGGAAATATTTGTTAGATAAATTGACTACCACTGTCACTGTCACACACCTTGTTCGATGGCATGCTTTTCAGCAGTGCTCTTGTCAATCATAAAATGGCTGGGGTTCCATCCATGCGTGACAATACACGCAGCCCATCGCTTTATCTCCTTCACCTCTTCGGGAGAGCGGTCCTCAACGGTGGCACTACCTGGGTATCATCAACATCAGTGCATATCGATCTGCGGAGATTAATTGTTATACCATCAACAATGCAGGCAGCTCGAGCCTCAATCACTGTTTTGGTCTCACGCAGAAATCGTACCAATGTCGATGTGGTAATATCCTCAGAAATGCAAGTGGCAACTGTCAAAAAGCGGACATTGCCGTCAATGGATGCATCACAATTTCCGTAACAGGAATGAACACGCACTAGGAACCATACGGCCATTGCTGTCGACTGTCGTAAGCAGGGTAACAGGCGCAAAGTTTTCGTTCTTGTGTCGGTGAGCTGAATCGAATCCCACTCCATTCCGGCAGCTGTGCAAAATAGCAGAGTCTTTTGACCAATCATCTGATGATGCACAGGTAAGCTTGGAGGGGACATCTGCATTTGGTGCATGGGGCAAATAGCTGCATTGTAAAGTGAGCAAACAACAAGTGGCTAGATTTTTCGAGAAAGCTTACTGGTACACGCGGTCAGCATTCATCTGTGCAAACTTTGACAGAGCCTCAAAACTATTCTTTGCCAAGCGCTCTTGCCTCCGGAATGCTGGAAAGATATTCTCAACTTGCTTTGTGGTTGGTCTACGATATTCCGGTACGTTCCATGCCTGTGGATCAGTATATATCTTTGTAAATTCTGCACAAGCATTAACATACGTAAGAAGCCTCTCTCTTAGAAAGCAATGAAATGTACTGACTCTTCTGGACTTTTGATGCGGTTCCTCCCAGTGTTGAAAGGTCTTCAGTAGCAACCCTTCGAAGCCGCAAGGACCAGGTCAGGGCTCTAGAATCTGCATCTGGGTGATTATGATGCTGCCAGATCTTCGCTTCCCCGGGCCTGTCTGCAGTGATCTCAACCTAACATATGATTGTTAGCGCAACTGAAGGTGGGCTCAGTGCCGCTTGAAAATGCCACTCACATGTAAAACAACATCACACTCTCTTGTGCTGTTAGTGACCCTTGTTCGCTTCGATTTCAGCTGCTCTTCCTCGCTCTCATCAATAGAACTCTCTGATGAATCACTGCCCTTATCCGACTCGATGGTGTCATCATCCCGATGTCGCTCATCAAATTCTTCTTCGTCTTCGGCTTCAAAATCCCTGCAGCAGGCCTGGGCGCAGTTGAATGTTGCTCGGTATATTGGGCTGCAATTTTTGACCAGGTGTAACCTCGTGATTTGATCTACTTCACCTGCAAGCTCGCCTGCAAATCGACGGGCACGGAAATCTTTTGGTCTGTCCCCTGCACCATCAAGCCATATCTGACGAAGGCTTAGAGTCTCATGATACTCTTTAATGGCAAAATCATTTCTCTGACATTCAATATCTTAGTTCTGGCTTGATAACAGCTATAAAATCGAATTTGAAGCTCACATGACGCTCAAACCACTCAGGAAGTGCATGTGCTGGTATCCCACTCTCCAGCAGCTTCCAGTTGTTTCCTGGAGCTCGAGATATCTTTCTCAGGCTCAGTCTTGTCAAATCTGGGGTGTTTACATCTGGACTGAGAAATAGGGGTTGATTGTTCTTGAGACGTAGCAAATCAGCCATGCGGGGACTGGCACTTGCACCAGATGATGGAGGTGTTTTAGGACTGGAGGGAGGTGTTTTAAGCTCTGGCTCTTGTTTTGGTGGGCTGGTAGTGGCTTGGATGCGACTGAATGTCCGTTTTCTTGGCCTGCCAACTTTGCGTGGTGGCTTCGGTGGTGCTGGCTGTGATGGATCAGATATGCTTCCTGAGAATCATGATCCTCATACCAAGTTTCTGGAAGGCATGAATAGGTTTTATATCCGATAAATATTGCAAGCAGGTGGTTCAAATGAGGGGAAGATCACATCCTATGATCGACACATCTCAATTAGGCAATTACTCATGTTTGGCTGCCAATATGTGAACCGTTTGTTCTTCGTTACAGCCTCTCTCTAGTGCAGCTTACCAGTCAGGTAACATTGAGTAAAATAAATCTACTGCATGCCTATACATGCAGGAGGTGTCTCCCGCAAGTGGCTGCATGAGACAAAGATGCATGGCCACTTTGTGTGGAGGGTCAAGTATCATTCTAATTCTTTCTTATATGGGTTTCCAGATACCCTGGGCACCCCAGAAAATTAATGGAAATGATATTGGACATGTTAAACATGCCCGCATGAAGACTGCCCCCCAGGTGTCTCCCGCAAGTGGCTGCATGAGACAGAGATGCATGGCCACTTTGTGCGGGAGGCCAAGTATCATCCTAATTCTTTCTTATATGGGTTTCTACATGCCCTGGGCACCCCAGAAAATTAATGGCAATGATATTGGACATGTTGAACATGCCCGCATGAAGACTGCCCCCCAGGTGTCTCCCGCAAGTGGCTGCGTGAGGCAGAGATGCATGGCCACTTTGTGCGGGAGGCCAAGTATCATTCTAATTCTTTCTTATATGGGTTTCTGCATGCCCTGGGCACCCCAGAAAATTAATGGCAATGATATTGGACATGTTGAACATGCCCGCATGAAGACTGCCCCCCAGGTGTCTCCCGCAAGTGGCTGCGTGAGGCAGAGATGCATGGCCACTTTGTGCGGGAGGCCAAGTATCATTCTAATTCTTTCTTATATGGGTTTCTGCATGCCCTGGGCACCCCAGAAAATTAATGGCAATGATATTGGACATGTTGAACATGCCCGCATGAAGACTGCCCCCCAGGTGTCTCCCGCAAGTGGCTGCGTGAGGCAGAGATGCATGGCCACTTTGTGCGGGAGGCCAAGTATCATTCTAATTCTTTCTTATATGGGTTTCTGCATGCCCTGGGCACCCCAGAAAATTAATGGCAATGATATTGGACATGTTGAACATGCCCGCATGAAGACTGCCCCCCAGGTGTCTCCCGCAAGTGGCTGCGTGAGGCAGAGATGCATGGCCACTTTGTGCGGGAGGCCAAGTATCATTCTAATTCTTTCTTATATGGGTTTCTGCATGCCCTGGGCACCCCAGAAAATTAATGGCAATGATATTGGACATGTTGAACATGCCCGCATGAAGACTGCCCCCCAGGTGTCTCCCGCAAGTGGCTGCGTGAGGCAGAGATGCATGGCCACTTTGTGCGGGAGGCCAAGTATCATTCTAATTCTTTCTTATATGGGTTTCTGCATGCCCTGGGCACCCCAGAAAATTAATGGCAATGATGTTGGACATGTTCGACATGCCTGTATGAAGGCTGCTCCCCAGGTGTCTCCCGCAAGTGGCTGTGTGAGACAGAGATGCATGGCCACTTCATAAGTCTGACCAAATATCATCACTAGTATTATCCATATGACCTTGAATACACCCTGTGCATCTCAGAATGCTGTGAGTCAAGTGATTGGACATTGGAAGCAGCTTTGTGTATGTATGGACACATAATTTGTAGAGCTTTTCAGACTCAAATAATTATATGCACTAAGTTAACTATTCATCCTCATTATTCAGACGCTTGCGCTTGCTAGGCCTTCCAACTCCCCTTTTCAAATCTTCAACTTTTGCTCGCTTGGTGTAAGATCCATTCAACTTGAGAAGGGGACGCCTTCCCCTTGGAGCTGAGTCTCCAATATGCTTCAAAGTCCAAGCTGCTGCAACGAACACATGAAAGCTATATGGACCAATTGTGGTCTTGTTCACCTCTTGCGAGACATCGTCGGCTTGAGGAACTGCAACTGCTGACTATGACATTATTAGCACAAATGCAATGAGATAGTACTGGGGTGCTCACAATTATGGGCCACCAATCAGCACCGCTCTGAGCAGTGAAAGGAGTGTATATGGACATTGTCTGATCACCAGTTTCTGTACGATAGATGCTAAGTTTATAGTTTGGGAGATAAACTTTCGCATCAGCCTTAGTGTGAGGAGGGTTGATCTGGGTTGGAATGCTGCTAGCCTTCAAGCTTCGAGTGTTATGTGTCTTAGCTTCGATGCTAATGGTCCTAGTGCGAATGGGAACTGGCAATGGCCGTGGTTTGATGATACACAACGATGGAGACTCTAGGTTGACTGGCAAATCAATTAATAATAATGCATTAATCAAACAGTAAAAAGTCGCCCACCCATAGCAGTGCCATCAGGATTGATTTGGGCATCGGGATCTAGAATTCCCATGTCATGGAGAATGTCCAGAGTCTGCTGGGTGACAGCTACACGATGACGGGAGAAGCAAGATACTTTCTGGAGAAAGAATTTATGCGCTGATTCTCTAAAGACGAATGGAAGCGCAGAAGAGAGCAGGGGAAGACGAGGGTGGCTGACAAGAGCCTTGCGATCCTGGCGGTATTGAACAACAGCCTCAGAGAAGCGCTTAAAAAGCTTGTCATCCATGCAGATATAATGCGCAGGCATGACAGGGTGAATGAGTGCCAGAAAAAGCATGTCAGCTGACTCCTGTGCACCGTACCCATTAAAGACACGTTGATTGTTGCGAACTTCTACCACAATAGGAGTGCGCTGAGTGGATGAGCACATACTCTCACGCCATTTCTGTAGCACTGAATTGAACGCTTTCGGCTCTTGTGTAGGATCTGGGCCATGAGTATGGCTCCAAATATGCCGCCACATCTATAGTAATCAATACAAGCAGAATATATATCACGATAAACACTGACCTGTGAGCAGGGCTTGAAGTCGGATTCCACACAGCATCGTTTGACATGCATGATATGAAACGTTATCATGCTGTTATGGTCAGCGAAGACGAGTGTCCAGTCGGGACGGCGGAATGCCATCTGAATAGTAATACAACCAGTCGCTCCTGGCGGGCCTTTGAACAACCTAGAAGGAATAGGCCAGCAAAGAGTCTTCTTGCCCCTCTTTTGCATGGGAGAGGACACAATTTCGTCGTAATCAACTGTCTTGAACCAGAAAGCATGTGCTTCCATAGCAAGATTGATGCGAATGAGGAACTACGACAGACATTAGAGCTGAGCTGAGCATATAGCCTATAATAATACTCACTTGTCCCACACATATCACGTACTCCTTTCCGCGTTGAGCAACAAATAGTTGGCCCGACATTCGAAGACCATTTGCGATGTCGCAAGCGGTTTTGTTGCGGAGCTTGCTCCATTCCACACCTGGGCCAAGTTCTAAGGTCTAGAATGCATTTATTGGGAAGGGTGCATGGATAATTAATTGAATAGTTGACTCACCTGCGACTCAAGTTCGTCTTGCTGAGGGATTGGATTCGGATCATCATCAGAAAGAGGCTCAGAGGGAGCCTTGGTTGAATAAAATGTCAATGGTTATCTATATGAGAGGGTTTCAAGAGCTCACCTCATCGCCATAGTCAGCATACTCAACCATTGCACACACAGTGCAAGGCCCTTCGTCCATACCCCCCTTCTTTCTTGTCTTGCCATTAGCAGAGCGTGCAGGTGGTAACTGGCTGAATATGGCATCGTCTGGGGCACAGTGGTGAAGACTTATACTGGGTCTGGCACCCTTCTCCTTGGCCAGCATGGCCTTGTGGAAGAAAATATGTCCTGCAGGTGAAGTTTGTATCAATGTTGTGCCGAGACAGCATTCAAGACACACCATGTTCTTGTGGATCACTTGCTGGAAGCCCAGAGGTCTCACCATTAGCACCAGCCTGGCTTTCAATATCCTCAGCACCATGTTTAAGGCAGAAGCCTTCGGGCATTGCTCAAAAACGCGTCACAGGTAGGAGGCAGGCGCGACAACAACACGTCGATCACTAATTTAGGCGCCGCTGACTCGTAGAGAGCCGATACTTGCAATCACCACTACCCATTCCCTCAGTAGTAGCCATTATTGTACATTTATCTATATAGTTGTAACAATAGCCCATATCCCAGTCCGTCATGCATGAACAGATTATATTGGAGCTCAGCTAATGACCGAGGTATGTACTATGTCTAGTACATGAGAAGGACAGTGATAAGAGACTTGCTTCAACTTTCCCTAAACTCCACCCTCAAATCCCTGCGTTTTGGGCCCCTACCCGCCCCGAACCGCCCATGCATTGATGAGATACTGCCGAGGAAACCCAATTGCTATGCCTGGGCCTTGGTGAGCTCATATATCTGGAACCACGCAAGCGACACTCTCACCTATAATTTTCCCGGATTCTACTCGTCAAGGCCGACATTTTGAGCCCCTACTGAAGGAAAACCGTCCAGTGGTTGTGGAGATACAGGTCCGGCGCTGACGACGGGGCAAACAGGGTGGTCGTGACGGGGCAAGCAGAACCGGGGCCGGGGCGGAAAGAGGCGATCATCGGGGACTATTATCACACGCCCGGAGTGTATACGGCTTGCAGACGGCGGCCCAGCACTGCCACTGGCACAAGCTCGTCCTTTCTATCACGGTCCGCCATTTGGTCAACAAGCCTTGAGCACGACGAAATTGGCGTCATCACGATCTCCACCCACTCGCCTCTCGATCTTGATCTCGTCCCCCTCTTCGGAAAATCGCTGCCCTCCTCCCGTGTCCAGTCCGAGGCGTGGCTTCCTGACATCATATCACTGCATACGCAGCTCCCGACGTCGGGCTCGCTGTCGTCGCAAGAGCACATACCTACTGGTAAATAGCAGGGTATGTTGTCTTTCTTCTCATTCTTGAGCGCATGCCAATCACTAACCACGCTATTCCTTTCCTTTAGGGCTCGTAACGATGGCATTTTGGCACTCTCAGTCCGCTTCTTAGACGCAGACCCGGCCCGTCTTCACGTCCTGGCCCATTCATTCAATGGACCGCGCCGACACAGATATCGACCTCATTTCTACTCCCCTGTCCGTGGTTTTTCCCCCAGCAGTCACAAAGCTAAAGTACTCATGAAACTCCGCTGCGGCTCCCAACCTTCGACACAAGGCCTACCACCTGACTCTCCTCAGTCCACAGCAGGACCGTGCCGATGTCGCTTCCTCCCCGGCCAATTAAAGTCGCAAGGAAGCCTGTAACACCGACGGAAACACGCACAAGAGTCTGTTGGCGCTGCCTGTGCAGACGAATATGGGCGACTACGCTTCTCACCTGCATGCGACCAATCATGCACCTCAACCGTGCAGCCTTTGGCAACGCCCCATCGTTTGGGGCGCGCACATGGAAGCCTCCTGGATAGGGCTCGCGGACTATATGAGCCAAATGGATGCGCTTGCGTCGAGATGTGTGTTAGAGGAAGCGCAGATGCCGGACGTCCAAGATAGTTCGGGGCGAGTTCGACTCGACAGGCACGGGGGATGGAGTGCGCGTGGTCCATCTTTCGGGCTGAGGTGCTGTGTCCAGGCGTGCTCTCCATTCATCTAGCGTGAACGTGCCCTCGCTCGTCGTGAAAGCAAAATCATAATCCGAGGTCCGAGCAATTACAGCTCACGCAAGTCTTCAAAATGAGCGTTTGTGATCTCACTGTGACCACCGCTCTCTCACGCCCATTGTCCACGATGGGCATCATGCGACACTGGATCGACACCAAGCCCCAGGATTCTCGTGTCTCGCCTTCGTGCCCCTTCTCGTTTGTTACCCCTCCCGAGGCCTCGATGCTCGACCGTCGGCGCTGGTCTCAACGAACTTCACATCCATCTGAGGACTCGAATCGCGAGCTCGCAGCTCGCCATCGGGGGCTTCCACATATGCTCCAGCGTGTTAGTCGGTCACTCTGTACGGACTTCGTATTCGCGAGTCATCCAATTCAGTGCGGGGATGCTCTTCGATGGTGTGGCAAGCGGAGCAACGCAAGTTATGTGTTCGCTGCACGCGGGTGTCTGGGTACGTTGCTCGCCTTCTGCCCTACGTAACTCGCTGACAGTGTTCTTGCTTTCACATAGTCTTCGCGATGAATGTATTGATACACACAAAATGACTCAGACACAAAGTCGAACAAGACCCATCCTCGTTTCCCTGGCTGGTTCGCACACTGGATTCACCCCGTTATTTTGATGCCTCGCGCGACTGCGTCTTCAGCTGAAAAGTCGGCAGCTTTACTGCACGTACATCTCAATCCTTGGGCTGACAGCCTCACTGCGAGCACGCGGATCTCTCAGCCCGTTATGGAACGTGCCCGCTGACTGAAACAGTGCGATTACCCAGCACGCCCTCCGGCTGCCCTTGGTGCACTGGGTATAACACTCTGGAATGGATCACGGTACCCGCGGATACCCGCTGCACAAATGGAATGGACTCGCACATTGGGATGAAAGGGAGGAGGCGCGGGCCATGAAATGTCCACGAGACATCGTTGCTGTGGGCGTAGAGCGGGCGGGCGGCATAAAAGGCTGTGGAATATTGAGGGCCATTGAATGAGGTTCCATATGCCTACCGTCCAGATCTCTTCCAAGCGGCTTTTTTCTGTTCTCTTTGCTATAGATCCGTCTTTTATGCATGCTGCTGCAATGATCTTCAAATCACATCGTCGAGCTCGAGCTGGGCCCGAGTTGCTGAGAGCCTCGCGTCGCGACATTACCGTGATCCGGGCCCTGTGCCTGCCCATCTCTCGTGAATCCGAGCGGCAGCCAATCAGGTGTCTTGGCCGGTTCAGCATCGTCGCTCCATTCGTGCTTCCATCGTAGGCGCCCATGTACACGCTACTTCTTGCAGGCACAGTTCATGGCCTAGACACCTACATCCACCCTCCTCGAGCTCTTTCTGGTTCTTTGCTTCTCCCATCATCCTTGTCTTCACCATGGCACAAACGGGAGGTGTGGTATGTGCAGATCGTCTCATCTTATCGGAGCGACCCCGCCGTTCTAACAGTACATTCTCAAGGTATTTCATACGGAAGGGGCATCTGGGAATGTCAATGTAGCCGGCAATTACAATCATGTGGTTGGTGGTATTCAGATAGGTCAGCACCGATACTGCATCGTCCGACGTTCTTGCACATGCTGAGAGCAATTTTAGTTGTCCCCCAGGTGAAAGGTTCATCACTGGCAGCTCTAGACAAGCTCCCGTATGCGGACGGGGCGTCATGGAACTCAACAAAAGCCTGTTTACCCGGAACGCGAGCCACTATACTATCGCTGGTCCGCGAGTGGTCACGATTGAGCGACGATCACCGCATCTTCTGCTTGAAAGGCGTCGCAGGCTGCGGCAAAACGGCGATATCCAACACTGTCGCGCAAGCGCTCAAAGTAGCTGGTCTTTTAGCCTCGTGTTTCTTCTTTGATCGCGCGAATGCCTCGCGTAACACCCCTCGATTGCTCTTCAGCACGATTGCGCGGGATATCGCCAGCTTTTACCCCGCTATCGCCGCA
>JACXVL010000791.1:0-19611 GCA_014898675.1 Athelia sp. TMB | reverse complement strand
TTTATACTAGCGCTTGCACCAATATTCTCAAACCCAAATGATAGTATAAATTGAAATACGACATATAGAGACATGAAATCGAATTTACAACCATTGAGAACAATAGCCAGTGGCCAAAGTCACATTAAAGGAAGGTATTTCAGCGACTCCGGCATTTTTACAGAACTTTCCCACAATATCGCGTTCCGCGCACGCGGATTTGGCGGGAACCCATGGTATGAAACGATTCCATAAATGGACTCGTAACCACACTGAGTTGCAGTCCTCAATGTTGCAAATCCTCAAGTGCTTGCTCCATGATGACTTTCTTTACCTTCCAGCCCTCGTTGGGCCCGCCGCAACAGCAGCAACACTGACTTGGGCGGCTTTAAGCAGTAGGTGTTCTGAGGCAACTGGAAAAGGAGAAGGAGGAGACACAGTGGTCCTTGATTTTCTCCATAGTAAGCACTAGGACCACACCAGACATAAACCACTATCGGCGCATACCAGATATATAGTCCAACTTCCCACACAGCGAGAAAAATTAACTTTCATTGTTGGGCCCAGGTCCAGTCTCCATTATCTGCATGGTATTGCTAGATCTGGCATCACAGCCAGAAAGGTATAATAAGGTGGTCATACTCATCGACACATACTTGAAACACAGTGCTCTTAGTACAATGCAATCCGTCATATGTGGCTACAGTTGCAAAGGCCATGCTGAAGCTGGTTATCAGGAAAAGAACTGCTCTGGCCGAGTACAAAGCAGATCTTGAAAGACAATGAAAGAAACCAGAAATCTTCCAAATACCAATCAGAATGTCCGGCGGCAGCACCACAGTATAGACCATTCCCAAGCAGGTCCTGGCACTCCAGATTGGCCAGCCCATCCACACCACGTTGATGGATTTTGCCGCAAACTGTCTCCTCAGTGATGCAGATTTGCCAGAAGACGTCTCTTGGATTCCAGACCTGCTGCACCCGCTCGAGTTGCACGACAAGCAAATCCTTGAATGAGCCAGCCAGTGTTTTGCTCCAGACAAAGATCTCATACACATGGTACCTGTATATCACAATGGTTTGTGCGCATTTATGTTGGTGATCCTCTGGCCAGAAAAAATCATGCGAGTGTGTCAATGCAGAAAACAAATGGCCCATATTGATTCACCTTTTGTAGCGACATTTTTTGTTGAATCCAAAGCCTCTCCCAGCAGGCTGCACTTCAGTAGAGATGGTGGAGAAGAAAGCAATTGACAATAAAGTCTACAATGTCCACAATATTGTCAGTGTCATTGGTTTTGTGGACATAACCCGCCATTGATGTGGCACCAGCATCCCTATCCATTGGCGGGACTAGTGCCTTGGTAAGACTGGATCTCAGGTTATCTTGTTTTGGTCTGGTTGTATGACATCATGACAGTCGAGTTCTTGAATGGGGACTTCCTGTAAGTGCTCCCCACATCTTCAACTCTCATGCTCATCAAACCGCACAGCCTCAGGGTGGATGGGCGAACTCCATCTCACAATTTCATGAGGAGGACTGTGAACACATGCATGCTTTGATTGTAACACTTTGCGTCCAAGAGCCTCGGCTTAAATATATGTGAATTAGCAATTTGTCTCTGATCAAAATTTTATTGTTTGTTTTACACTAAACCACATTGAAATAGCATTCAAATGCAAGGAGCTGCATGTGTGATCATGCTGCGCATCACGTAAAGCCCACAAAATAGTTTGAGAATCTGATTAATGACAGATGACCCAGAGCTACACAAATTCCCTCCACTCGATATTTTGCTGGCATTTGAAGATTAAAGTCAGGTGCAAGGGTGCGAGTTTGGCCAAAAGATGTGCAGGGCTGAGGTGAAGATGATGTGCAATAAGAGACAGGCGAGGGAAGGCTTCAATGCTTGTCATTTTCCGCTTGAGCTTTGAAAGATGAGAGAGCTGACAACCCTTATCATGTCACGAACTGATGCAGCATTTCATTGACCAGGGCAAGATTAAAGCTCAAACCAAGTGGTAGGAAATCTACACAATGATGCAGGATGATGAGCGCTACTTGAACATACAAGATTTTATTGTATACTTTACGCTAAACCATATTAAAATAGCCTTCACAGGCCAGGAGCTGCATGTGCGACGACACGTCAAACATGGTGGTCTGCCCCGGCCGAGGCACCTCCAGCAGCATCTTCTCGAGGGCCTCCATGAAATAAACATTGATTTAGGATGAACAGCAATGCCAATCAAGTGCATACTGTAGAATCAGCAGTGTCAGCAGTGTGGTTACATGAACGGGGCAGATGTGCCTGGACGAACCTCTTTTTGTGGGATAGGTGCATTGTGTAGGACAATCTGGAATGTGGGTGAGAACGTGTTCCTGAGAGATGAGGAGAGACTTTGCAGCAGACCTTGAGCGTTGCAAAAACATTGTCCCGGATGTACAATTTGCTTTCAGTGAAGCACATGAGCATCAAGTGCGAGTGGTGTCATATCATGATATTGTTCCATGATTGGACTGATAGAAAAAGGCAAGAAATCTCTCTAGAAGCAGTTATTAGGGAATTATACGAAGACAATCAATTTCCAAAAGTCACGTGACCAGATGTTCAAGTTTGTCAAGACATCATTTTCCCTTGCTCAGGATGAATTATGACTGCCAATCCAAGGAATTACAATCAGCCTAGGTCCAGTCATCCTTTACAAAAAGAATAGAGCAATCAAAATATAGCTCCAGGCCCTTCACTACATTTATTTTGGAACCACCGGCCATTCATGACAAACCGGTAACCTAAGAAAGTTGAAAGACACGGACATCCCCGGAATTCAAAGTTTCTCTGAATATAAACCGCAGTGTACGGCATCCCGGTCAGCCACCATTGCAAGAACACACACTATCATTGGTGAAAAGTTTAATCCATCCACTTCCGGTCGAACCAATGGACTGGAACCAAAATCATTGGAAGGTATGTCTTTGTTATGTCACTCACTGAATTGAAGGGCACCAAGCATGATAGACAAGCTTTTAGAAGCATCATGAAGATTAATGAAATTCTGAAGGGTGCACCAAGCAGACAGTTTTATGCACAGATCCTCTCTTCTATCAGATCACAGTGATTCATCATGCAGTAACAAGCATGGTGATCTCTTTGAAGCTTGCCGCACGGTGGAAGCTGAGTTTGCGAATATCGGAAGCAAAGTCTTTGAGGAAGTTTGGGTTGAATTCTATGAGAGGGAACTTACCACTTGTTTGAATTTGCTGAATGAAATCAAGGTTGATTGACATCCCGGAACCGAACAAGGGAGATTAGTGCTACATCATGCAGGCACCATCAAGAATAAGCTTTTCAGATGGAAGCAGTCCCAAATGAATTTCAGAAAAGTGTGTCAACCGGTCTTTGTGGCGTGCAGACCATACAGCATGAGGACATGGCATCCCACAGATCATACAGCATGTGTCAATTGAATTGACGGAAGGCGGCGATCAAAGAAGGATGTACTGTGAGATGTTCACGGATGAATTTTAAGCCAAAAGAATCTGCAAAAGGGTACCTGATAGTGAGAGCAACCACAGTCCTTCTGACACAAGATACATGCAATGAGAAAATGGAGACCAGAATAGCGGATAATGGGATTCAATGAAATGATGAACCCATGTTGAAATGTTTCATTCTTTCCGACAAAGCGGAAAGCCCTGTCAAGAAATACAGAAAGATGGAAAGGCAGGACCTATCCAATGGAAGTGTCTGAAATGAAGAAACAGTAGCGTGAAGCATGATGATCTGGAATGAAATGAGACAATGACGTCAGAAAATCATGCACAAGGCATGCAACAAGAAATTGGGAAGGATAAACTGATGCTTCATGTCAATCGCAAGACAAATGTCATATATACAAAGTGAATATTGACCCCCTACAATTAGACCATTTCCTACTCCCGAGAATAATCATACATTGAAGAATAACCATCCACCGGATAACTCTGTGAACCTTCAGCTGTAATAGAGAGAGTGTCATGTTCATGAGACTCTGGATGATGAGAATGCTGAAAACCGGTATCAATGGAAGTAAAATGATTTTCTCCGTTAAAAGGCAGTTCCTTGACGTGACCTGAAGGAAGCTCTAGGAAAGAGACTGGGCAAGGGAAGAAATTGGTAAATGACGACCTCAAAGGGGAAATCTGATTGTGAGACAAATGGAAAGTTGAGTTGGAAACAGAATGAGCAAGTTGATAAAGAGACTGGCCAATGGACCCTCAAGTGGCGAGTCGAGTCCCAAACCAATAAAGGATGAAGATGGATAGTGAAAGCCATACACCAGTGATGGAATCCTTGAAGGCAGAATCGAATTCTGCACACTCAGAACAGTGCGAGATAATATCCTCCATGACCACGAATAAAGCTGAGTCACAAGATGAATGCAGGTCAAACATCTTGAAGTCCCCCAATAACCCCCAATGGACATAAAACTTGGTACGGTCCAATGGAGAAAATTCCCCTCGAGGAAGTCCAACAGAACCAGAAGGACCACAGGAAAAGGAAGGGAGAAGAGTGGACTCCTTGAAGGGAGAAATGACTGAATATTCCAAAGACGAAGGCAAGGATGGAATAGTCTTCGAAGAAGGGCATCTATTAGAGTGAATATTCCAGCAATCAGCGAAAGGGAAACTCAGAAACTGGAAAGGATCACATACCGACTAGGGAGATCCTGATACAAGTCTTCTGAATCTTCTGAGACATCAATAAATCTAAGGACCTCTCCAAAATCACCCAAGGAAATAAAGTTGGGAAATTCGGGAAACAACATAAGTGGAAATTGCTAAAGAGAGCATTGGGAATGAGCTTTGAAACACTGAAAAACACAACAAGGAGGAACTTACTAACGAGAAAAGAACTGAGAGGAATGAGAGGCACAAAGAAAGGTAGCAGAAAAGTGGACTTCTTCAGATAAACAGAATGGCAACCTCACTGTTAAAAGAGTCCCCTTAAGAATGGACAGCCACCTCTGTATCCGAAGCCTATAGAATCCACCTCTATTTCTCTACCCCTGAATAACCAATTTTCCTCTCAAACCTTCCATCCCAATCACCAATCAATTCCTAGACAAAAAGAAAGAAGAAACAAACCTTGAAGGATCGGTGAAAGACTGACTCATAGAAGTCCTAAATTTCTAATTCTTCCATTCTTTTATTAAAGAAGGACAATGAAATAATGAAAGCTGACACGTGACCAACTACAGTCACCTGACTAACAGATGGGGAAATTAAAATGTCAGAAAGAAAGACAGGATAGAATAATTGGGATAAGAAATTCATTTCTCAGAATTATGATGCAGTAAGTACTACAGGGTGCTCTATTTCTTTTATTGGCCAATTAGATGGAAGGTAGCTCTATAGTGATGAGTACCTCAGCAGTCATGGGAAAGTGTCCCAAAATGGAAGGGCTGAAAGATATAAAAGAGCCGATGTTTCGTAGCTTTTAGTAACGGAACCCTTGTACCCCTCTTCTCTGAACCACCACCTTGTGTCTCAAGTGTATAGTTGCTATACACGGCCAGACCCTCGTTTGGCTTGGGGCCATACTCGGTCGGGATAGACTTGGGATCAGTTTCCGTGGATACCCCACACTTCACTTTTTATAACCCAGACTCATGTTTCTTAAATTACTGTTCGGCTTAATCGTTAATCAATCCCATGGTTATGCAGGCCCTGCATTTGAGCCGTGCTTCATCGCCCGGATGTCCCTGGGCCATATCCCTCTCTAATCCGCCCGAAGCAATCATGTATGGCTGTGCCTTGCAAATTTCGAGCTCAATCGGGCAACAAGTCTATCGTGCCTTTGCTGCGATGACCAAGGTGATGATGAAATTGAGCACATGATTGCAATCAGGGGGTTGAATCACGCTCATCACATTTTTGAAACTTGTTTCTTTTCTCCCATGTCGCTTTCCCCCACCCACTTTTCCACCTCTTTTTTCTACCTTCATATACATCCTGATAAACCCTGAGGCATAGGAAAGGTATTTGTCTCGCCGTCTATCTGCCTTCCGCTAACTGATCTCTGACCCATCTGCCCATATCCGACAGATTGAATCTCATACGGTCTTGCCCTCCCGAGTGTGAATGCTCCTCTGTGTTGCTATCTGGCTCTCGGCTCTGGTTCTGGCTCTGTCGTGGCTGGTCTATCTGCTATCTGGGTGTCTCTGGGTCTGACTGGCTGCATGGGCTTTCCGGCTGGTCTCAGTGGTTATCATGGCATGTATTTTTCTCTCAAGTCTTGTATTTCACTCCCTGTGTATGTAGAACTACTATTTAATATGATCCTTTCCCCCCTCTCTCTTAATATTAAGCTGTGAAGCGCTGCAGAGGCTGAGGAACAACCAATAAAGCAAAAATCAGTGTTTCCGGAAACGTTTCCGAGGGATTTGATCTGCCTCCCGAACACGTGAACATTTTAACCTGTGGCCATCGGGGAGATAGACACGGGTTATTAGGCGCATAGCCTGTGGTCAAACTTATAGAATTGAGCCCCGGGTGGGGAGTGCAAAAAATGACCCAGATTCAAAAATAATTAACCCGTGCATCACTTTATCCTGGTGATTCCGGGAATCAGGGAAGTGCCTGCCCGTGTAGTCAATGAAGTGATTGACTCCAGTAACTTCGTGAATGTCTGAAAGCCAGCCACCGATTGTTTGTGTTTGTTTGTTTGTTTGTTTGTTTGTTTGTTTGTCTGTTTGTTCTCAGTCTTGTCTAGTTCTTGTCAGCGTAAGTCTAAGAAACTCTCCCGACCTGAAAGCTTTGTTCCAAAACATAATCTCTGGTCACTTCCTACATTGAATCACTAGTCCAGCAGCTCAAACTCTGATTATCTGTTTTTTGATTCTATTTCTCATTCTCTAGTAGACTTAGTCCAGTGACTAGGCACTACTCAACTAGCCTGTTTTTGGTTAGTTACAACTCCTGATTCACACACACTAAACCCCCGAACCGATTAGGCAATTCCAGTCTAAGGACTGACCTGATACCCTAAGGTTTAAATGAATAAACCAAGCTCACAGCGGGTATGTGTGGGCGCGCCTGCGGTTGCGCCCAAATATCTGGAATATGAGTCTGGAGGTGATGACCTGCAGATCAATCAAGCGTGGATTATACAATCCAGCAACGAGCAAGAGAATTTTCTCGGGTTTGATACACTGCAATGTCACAAGGGAGGTTTGCCGGGGTGTGTCAGGAGATGTTATCTATCACCCACCAAGAGGAATGTATGGCTCCCTCCGTTCTGCCTAAATCGAACAGACATGTTGAAACCCTGCTTGAACACCTCAGATTCTGGGTTGTCTCAAAGTCTATCTGGAGGGAGATCCAAGGGGACTCTGCAGAAGATCTCCAGAGTGGTTTCAGTGTGAGCCCGCTTACTATGTTCATCCAAAACCAGGGTCAGCTGGATGAATGTCAGCAACTGCCCTGTAATGGAAAGGACAGGGAAATGATGTCAATGTCCACACTCATCAACAGATCAATGAGAGCCTGCTGCTCCATTGAGTTTGTCGCCCGACTCCCAACACGCACTGGGGCGTGCTTGGGCAACACACCCATGGCCCAAGCTGTTCTGCAAGCATCCCTATCCAGGAAAGCGATATATGACAGGGAAAGGTGTATGAGTTGTTGAGGTTTCAAGAGGATGGCAGGTGCAAGTGCAAATGGGGTCTGACGTAGGGCGCGGTGAGTGCTGAGGATGTGGATGGCGAAGAATGAACCATAGACCTGAAAGCGGTGTTGATGCGCTACTGTGGAACTGGCTTGGGTCACCATTTGTAGGGTGTATGAATCCCGATGCGGCTTGAACAATGTTCTATCCTCCTGGTAGAAGTGCGGCATTGCATTGAAGACTCTGATCTGCGGCACCTGGCCTATCGCTCCGTTGCTAATGGTGTGATAAGCAAATTGGAGATTGGCATTACCTAAATGCTGACTCACACGTCAATTTGGCAGGCTATGTGCAGAAAAGATATTGGTTCAATCTTGTGGGATGCACAAGAGCTCACACCCTAAGGCAGTGCAAACACTGAACTGGGAAACACTTGGGTGTGCTGCAAGAGAGCAATGATTGCCCCGGCGGCAGCGGTGACATCCTTGGCCACAATGGAAACACTGCTGCATGTGTCAGCATTGAGCTGGCGATAGAGCTGCTCTGACGTGAGCACAGAGTTCACAAATCTGGTGATGTCCTTGTCGTGCATTAGCCCATGTTTGGTGAGCACAGGATGAACCTCCACAATCTCCATGGAGGTGCTGCGCCAAAAGGACTGGAGATGGGGAAAGAAGTTGTTGTGGATCTCCATCTGTAGCTCCAGATCAAGATCACCATCTTCGGGGGGGAGAGGGGAGGGGCAGTCCCTTACCACAAGTCACACAATAATGTTGTACAGCCTAACATCCAAAAAGAGCAATAATATTGTGTGAACTATTGCGAGCTAACAGATCATCCACATGTCAGCTGATGGTACGATGCTAAGGTGTCAGCTGACGATACAGTACTGAGGTGTCGGCTGATGGTACAATGCTAAGGTGTTGGCTGACAGTATGATGCTGAGGTGTTGGCTGCTCTGATATTGTGGCCCAGCTGGGATTCACTTTATTTTCTGAATGCAATAGCATTGTATGGGCTGGATGCAATATTATCGGGTCAGCTGATGCAGCCAGAAGCACGGAATGGCTGAGAGTGAAAATGTGTATTGGCTGCAAGGCTGGTGTGTGAGGGCTGAGACACTGACACTTGTGGGCCTATATTGATAGATTGTGCTGGCCACCACAATGCTGGTGCTTCAGCTTAACTTGGATACATGCAAGAGCTATTGCAACATCTCAGGATAAGATGAAAGGAAGATCTTGCAAGGGCCATCTTGACACATCATGACAGCCAATTGATGCTTTATGGCTTGAAGTCATGTGACAGGCTGATTTGTCAGCTACTGGGCTAGTAAAAATAGATTTGATGTAAAAATAAAATAGATGCTACATCACCAGAAGCAGAATTTTCCGTAGAATCTGAATCTGGAAACTGTTTTTGAATTGGGTGGCTGTGCCACATGCTATGGGTGATTCCGGTGGCCAGTAAAATATTTTCCCACCCCAAATATTACATATCCTACTCCACCAGAAGCAGATTTTGGAGGAGAATCCGAATCTGCAATCGGTGGGGCAGTAGCATGCTTGTGGAGGGAGATATAGCCAATCTGGTGATTTCACCGGATCGGGAAAATGAAATTTGATGCTACCCATGTGGTCACGGTGTCATCTAGGAGCATTTTTCATGCTGAGTCCAAATCTGGTGTCCGATCTCCATAGCAACAAGTGGATCAAGAGATATCAGCTACTGATCAAATAGGTGAAAAATCACTGATAGGCCTGTATCTCCACCAATATCCTGTGGAATATGCTGCTGTAGGGCTCAAATTCAAGGTATTTATGTGACCTACCAAGATCAGAACAGCCTCATGGAAGACATGCAGATTACTGTCCTTGGCAAAAGTATAGCTTCCTGTGGACTTGTGGTGTCCCATCTTGATCAATTGCCACGGTAGAGTCCCAAAGTTTGTGGTGTCCTCCACTTGTTTACTAGGAGGGCACACAAGGCTCCATGCAGCAAGGTGAGCTGTGATGGCCTTGTGCAGCTGAGGCAATATGGAAAGACACTCTGTGTTGGGCAATGTGACCAAGAACCACATACCCTATTCCTCCATGACCCTCTAAAAACTCTGGAAGGTGTCTGTGTTGCTTTTGTGGCCTGATGACATCCTCAAGTCATTCTCTGTGCCTGGGGATAGCTGGGAGTGATTATTGGGTGAGAAATCTTTATTCCGGTTATGGGAGGTATGGTGCGGTTCACCTAGTCATCACCTATTTTGGATAGTGGCTGTGAGGTCACGTGACGCGCAAAATCGCGGGGGACATCAGATTGAAATTTTATTTCATCTGGGATCCAGATGGGAGGTGATGCAATATGTCTTATACCATAATAGTAATACATAGATGTAACTTTGGCCGTATACATACAGTGCTTGTGGGTGTACCATGATGGGATATAAGTTGTAGGTTTGTGTGGCGCAAATGTGGCGCGGGAACATCCTTCTTTATATAGTATCTCGGCCCCTGTGCGCAAATCTGGCAGAGGGTAGAATTTAATAACTCCTCCAATTTTCATCGGAAAGAAAATCGGTCTGGCAGATCTTCTCTCATCGTGAAAAGAACACTTTCTGCCAGAGGAATAAGAAATTGGGCAAAAACTGAAGGTGCTATTTTTTCTGTCCAAAGTTGGTGATGACTAGGTGAACTGCACCATAGTCATGTACCGTCCTTGGCATGCAGAGGATGTGGATTGTGGCATCCTCTGCTGGCGGCGTGATGGACTGAACACCTGAGCCACTCGCTGTTGGCTGAGCAGGGCAGGGGAAGGTGGAGGGTGGTGTAATCTGTGTTCTCTTGTTGGACACCATCTTGTAGCTGTTTTTACATGCTTCATTGGCATGTGAGACAGTGGCTTGCTGTGGTCCAGAGCTGGGAGGTGGCTTTTACTTGTACATGGCGGAGGACTGGGGCAGCTGGCTGCCAAACAGACCAATGGGAGAGGCAACAACTATACCGCTAATGTGAGCAGGAGGAAGTGCATCACAAGTGGCAGATGAGGACAAACATGATCCACCAATATTGTGCGAGGGTTGAGTGGCTGCCTGGGGCAGCCTAATTGATTGAATGCTGGAGCTAAGTGGATGAATTGAGAATACTACAACAAAAATACTCACACATGGGTATAGACTGCAGCGGTGGCCGCGCTGATAGGAAAAAATTCAGGGTATGTGAAGATGTGACCCAAAAGATGCTGACCTGGTTGATAATAGTGTAGCTTGCGACTGGTGTGCAAGCCAGGACTGGCCACAAATACATCCACTCTGATAAGTCCATTCTGGTACCAGCTTGGATGAGTTATTGGTTTAATATCTGTCTGTTCTGCAGTGAACTCAACTCACAGAGTAGAAGCCACTGCAACGGCAAGTGGGGCATATGCCCTTGATGAAATGGAACACCGGGGATGTCTTTAGTGGCACCATGGAGCTCAGATGGGAAACCCACCAGTGGCTGCAAGCCTGACACAATTCGGTCAGGGACTGAGGCACCTGGTTAAGTGGTGAGGATTTTTTGAGGGACAATGTTGAGCTCTCACCTCTCTCCCTCTATAGCTTGAGTCACATGGCACACTCACACTGATTGCCATCACTCTGCTCTTGACACTGGCCGTGAGGGTGGAGACTGAGTGCGGGTTGATTGTGTAGTGACATTGTGCTCAGTTAGTAATGGGGAAAGTAGACACTGAGAATAAAGGGGAAGCCAGGAAATAGATTAATGGCTGACAATGCAACCTCTCTTGGCTGCAGTCTCTGGTGCATGACATGCTTTTGTCGGGCAATGGCTTGCCACTGCCAAACTCTAAAATAATTCCAATTTTTCATATGATCATTGATGATCATCTCGCATTCACAGTGTGAGTGTGAGCTCACTGAGAATCATCAACCCTCACACGTGATCAATGATGATCATCAACCCTCACACGTGATCAATGATGATCATCAATGATCATCAATGACCAATCTGAACTCGAAATAATTGATTTTTGTCCGGTACAGTCGCTCATAGTGTCTGGACCCATTAAACCAGTTTTTGCGACTCAAATTTGAGACTTCATACTAAAAAAAATGCTCAAAAATTCAAAATCAGCTTGTTTTCACATTTGGAATTGATTCTTTGACTCAGAATCATGCTATGATCTATCAAAAAGTCCCTACAGAAGTGCTGCTTTTGAGCTTCCAACACTGTAGGAGGTATGTTGGGGTCTCCCCGAAGCTGATGGTGGCACAGGAGACTTTGGGCTCGCCTCAGCCGTGGTTGCCTGGTTTGAGCTGTGTCACAGCCTTTAGGACCCATACCACCTGTACAAGACCAATTCTCACACCATTTAGCCTTTGTCATGCACCTTGCAACATAGGCTAATAAGCCTTTGTGCCACTATTTCACGGCTCAGCAATACCTCCAGCAATATCTCGGGACTTCAGCAATACCTCACACTCAGGAAATTTATAAATACTTCTTGGCAATAGACAGAGTGTGTGGGCTTCCATTGGCATGTTCTCCCAGCCTCTCAAATATTCATCACAGTGATGCCCATGCTCGCTATTGGTGGTGTCATCAATGGTGTCAAGCTCATCATTGACAATAATGAGCTTGACAGACTGCAAGGCAATGTACAGATGCCAAAGGGACAAGAGGGTTGTGAGCTTCGCCGGGTTCTCAATCATGCTTTCTGTTCACCCAACGAGTTCAACACCCTATCTATAAACAATCCGGCTCTTGTAGTTGTTGTACTTGCTGGGTAAGGCCAATAAATGGCAGGTTACTCGTCCCCCCAGCCCGGGCCGGGACAGCTATATGGCGTGAGATTCCATCACGTGTAAGCATCCACTTATTTTCATCACGCTTTTGCGTAAAGAGCCACAGGGAATTGATACAACAAATGGGCGCAGAAATATCCAGAAAAATCAGTGGGTAATAAGCCAGAGGTTCCAACAGGGGGGAGAACAGTATTGACAGGCAAGAAGGAAGAAGCACCGACTCGATCGAGAGTAATGAAACCGCACGTGATAATATTGAATGAGGGAAAAACAATGATGAAAGAAATTCAAAACTGGTCCACAGAGCAATTCGTCACAAAAGTGCTCTCTGATTCAGTTGTTAAGACAGGGTATCAAAGCTCGTGCAAGATGGTGCGTTATAATAGCTGGTATCAGATGCGAGAGCGGGTAGATAAACAAAATCGAAAAATGGGGGACTACCAATTGGTTCGCGCGCAAAAGCAAAACCGGCAGGGAAGAGGCAATTATAGGAATAACAAGATAAAGTAACAACGCAAGTTGCAGTTTTTGTCTGGAAGACAAAATAACAAAATGGGCCGTGAGAACGTAGGGTTAGGGTCGGGAACGAGCGCCTATTATGGGGTGCGTCTGGAAAACGACGGAAAGAACAAACTCATCCCTAAAGGGGACTCGTAAATTCATGGACGCAGGGACATGGCCATCTGATATGTCCTTGAGTTCATTCTTTGTCTTCACAATGTTCTCTAATCACAGATGTCAGTCTTTTGACCAAGTTTACAGGTTGTATAATGGACTCATGCAGCCTTTCTAAGATGAGTGCCCTAATTTCTCCACATATCTTCACCGGCTATCCTTTTCCTGCAAGTTTGATGGTACCAGATAAGCCGCTGGTAATCAAGACCTCAACCTGTAGTGCCATTTGCTCAGGCATGCATTTGAACAGGCTGATGCATGCCTCTTTGACCTGGTCAGTGGCTACAGTGCAGCAGCTGAAGTTGTTGTTGACTGACCCTCTTATAACAGACTACCAAATATGACAATTATTACAGGCCAGCATACTGACAAGCTATAGGTACATTGTCACCAGTTTTCTCTGCCACAGCTTAATGACCACTTACCTCAGTGTTCACACCACCCATTGTCCGCTCAATATCTGATATCATTCCCTTGATGAGTGAATAACACCTTCTCAACTTTCTTGTCTTGCTTATCCTTCTTATAGACCTCTAAATTCTTGATGAGTTGCTGCTGCTCATCCTCGGGGAGGTCTCACCAGGAGGTTTCTCCAGAGATCTCTCTGTGGAGAGCTCCTATTGCTGCTCTACCTCCAGCAACCACAGTTTTACTTGTAACTACAGGTAAGTTTTCCAAGCTCTTGTAATTGGTTTTGAGAGCCACTGACTCTCACAAGCAGCACAAGCTCTATCATGGATGACTGCATTGAAGAGGTTTGGCTTCTTGGTGGTCTTTGTAAACCTGCTTGAAGCCAAGAGCTGGGTTGCCAACCATTGCTCTGAACTACACCAATGCAACAGTAAGTTATACAACCTCACAAATTGACCACCTGTCAGTCACATCCCATATTCTAGAGCAAGTTCACATATTTTCCTCTTGTAAAGGCCTTGAGTGTTCTCAATGGCCCCCCACATCTGACTTGTGTTCTCTTTGCCAGTTTGAATTTGCTACTTTGTGCGCCGAGCATGTTTCAGCTGGATCTTGTCACCCTAAGCTCCTTGGGTTTCTTGGGTAGCAGCTGGAGTCTCTAGGTTGCTCATGGTGTATAGAAGAATGTTCACAATGTAGTGTGGATTGGTAGAGAGGGTAAGTAGTGACCCAGCACTAGTATGGAAACAATAAAAATTATTTGCCACTGTTTCAAACACATTGTAATACATATTGCTAAGTGTATACTGTGATATCACACTTGCGAGAGCTACAATTAATGACAGAAATGAAGTATATTGTATGAGAGAAGTCCATTGCATCATGACGACACTGTGGTAATACACTCTCAGTAATCATCCTGTGAATCCAACCGCAACCCCTGCCAATACGGGTCTTCATCACCTGATGAAACCTCTGAAGGGATGAGGTAGGAGAGCTTAGCCACTGTGATAGTAGCACTGTGAGCACAACATACCACCCCAGAGGAAGTGCCTCAAAAAGCAGCTCTTTGAGCCTGCTTACTTGCTACATTGAGAGACCTACTTCCCAAAAGTGTACAAGCCAGCAATCAATCTCACAACTCTGAGTGGCATCTATGATGCAAAGTGGATGGGTATCAGTTCAATTATTTTGGTGCAGGAACTGGGCCACTGTGGCCAGGAATCCAAATGTGGTGAGGGTGGAATCCGTGTAGTATGATGGTGGAACATCTGAAGTGGCAAGATCACGGGAGGGTGACTCATTGAAAGTGCAAATCTGAACTGCGACACTGTAGTCGAGATATGTGTGAGTGGGGCAAGTGGGGCGGCGAAGGGTCCTCTGATACACCCTCCTTGTCAGATGAAATGATAACTAGAGAACACACTGTTAGATAATTATAATTCATTCACACACTAGACACAAACCTATTTCACCTCCATTGCCTGCTGCATTGACTGCAAGATGAGAAGAACAAGCCTGGTGTGGTGAACCGGAGGCAGCATTCTGGATGCATTGATCACAGCCAGATTGACCTCCAGAGCCTGAAGCAAGAGGTTGCTGGGAAGGGGTGGGGGAGGGAGGATGTGTGTGGGCTCGAGATGCAAAAGGAAGCTGATTGCATGAACTTGATGGGGCTGTGGCAGGCTCCTAAAACCAGCCGCTTGTGAGAAGTCAAGGCTTCGTATCGTAGAAACAGGAGAGCTGACATAATATATCTGTTGACATCACATGCACCTTTCATTTATATCACCTTACCACAATCTTGACTTCTCACTAAGCGGCTGGCAAAAGATGTCTGGAGCGCTAGCGGCCCGCATCACAAGACCTATTCTAGGGTTACAAAAACTCGTTTTTTATTCACGACAGGTGTCAACCGGCAAACACTTTGCCGACTTACTGGATCCTAATTCGTGCTAATCGGTCGCGACAAGTCACGCAACAGCCACAAGGTGCGGGAAATTTGACCAAGTGCCATTGTCCCTCGTCTATATCTCGCTGCTGTGCATTGGAGCCTCTATTGTTCAACCGTAGCGGCACATTTTAAATTAGGGTGCTCTGCTATCCTGCTGGGAGGTTTCTCCACCCATTCTTATCCTAGAGTAGTCTA
The DNA here is from genome assembly GCA_014898675.1 of Athelia sp. TMB. Lineage (NCBI taxonomy): Eukaryota > Fungi > Basidiomycota > Agaricomycetes > Atheliales > Atheliaceae > Athelia > Athelia sp. TMB. The sequence goes on along the minus strand of JACXVL010000791.1, from coordinate 3,953 downwards.
CAATGGGTCAGAAATTGTACTTAAGAGCAGTAAATAATCCATGCTGCTCACCAAAACACATCCACACGCGCACTCCTGACCTATCACAACCACAACAACATGAACACACATTCCGACACCTTAGACGGCACTGTGCGCTTGCTGCACTCTCGCGGCATGACCCCAGCAGACTTCTTCGCTGGCCTTCTCGAGAGCCAGTCGCACTTTCCCCATGTGCGGGAGCTCTTTGTCGAGCGCCCCGATCTTCTACTTGCCCACCTGAACACCTGGTCTAGGGTGGCAATGTTATCGTGGGCACAGAGACTCATGGAAGAGACATATGCACATGAGATGCTGGCACTATCCAACAAGAGTGCCGGCTTACAATTCCAAGCCTCGAAAGCAGACGCAGCACAGGTTGCAGCGTTTAGTATCGAAGACATTAGCGCTCGAATGCGTGGGCGGGCTCCTGCGCTATGGGAGCTATTGGATGTGCTGCTCTCTGCCGATGCGAGAGCCACCCAGCGAAGACTCGAGGCAGGAAAAGCAGCTGCGAAGAGGATCCGGAAGTTCCTTCAAGGGGAGAAGGCATTAGACTTGGAGGGTGATGAGTTGATGGTGGCAGCAGCAGCTGACGTTGAGGTAGACGATGGCGCAGAGAGTGAAGCAGAATACTGGAGGGATACTGTCCTTCTCATGGAAGCACCGAGTTCCGCCGAGATAGTAGCAGAGCGTAACAAGACACTGAACAGAATTGTAAGTGTCAATAACTGCTTATTCAAGCTACAAAATGCTTACTCATGTATAGAAGAAGGTCATGTGCCTCAGTGTGCTTGTACAGAGCACAAATCACCAATGCAATGCTTTACAAAGCGTCATCGGTGTCTTCCTCCAATCAACCGGAGCACCCGAGACTGTTGTCGAGCTCCTTTCGCGACTGGGGGGTCTCTCTCACAACATCATCTATCAATAACATGGTCAACAATCTCTCGAAAGACACTGCGGTCGAGATGAAAGAACTGGGGTGTACCTTGCTGGCGGCATACACATATGATAATGTTGACATCAACCTCAAACATGCCACGGCAACCGGAGATGCACTCGAAGACACTCTCATCCACCTAACGTCTGGCACTATGCTCAGACTCGACCATGGCATCACACCCAATATGCTGGCATGCTCGGAGGCGCTGTGGAAGAGCAATGAAATCAATCCAAAGGCATTACCAAACCACATACCGCCAACAATGAGCTATGAGCAACTGCTCAACATCCACCCCAAGGACGAGCACCTTTCAGGTTTGACACGCCGTGAACGCTTTGGTGTTTGGGTGTTCCTCCGCGACCTTGTCATGCACGGCCCCCCCTACTTCCGGCAATTCCGCCGTAATCTTGACCCCCCCAAATCCATTGACCCAATCCCCATCATCAAATCACGTCAGGTACCCTGCCGCATGATGAACATTAACCCATCCACTACTGCCAACAATATCAGTGTACTTGAGGACTTGCTTAGGCAGGGTGGCGTCGGCGACAGCTCTGAGATTAATCAAGCGGTGTCATACTATGAAATGGTTTCATGGTAGAACATGGCCAAAATGAACCAATATTCCATCATTCCAATATTCGCAGAAACCAGCCACTGCACTTATGGCCCCTACAAAATCATTCTACGCCACCCCTAAAATCAATCAGACAGGACCACAATGAACTCCTCATGCATCAATATCGGTATCCCTGAACAGTCAATGAAACAACCCAGCATCGGTCATATTTAATACCTACTCACTGGCACACCTTAACCGCTTAGAACCGCCCCATTTGATCCTTTTGCCTCACCCAATGCCCCCCAATGAACCTATAACAAGCAAGTAACGACCCACCAATGACCACCTAAAATACATGCCAAAGCCACATGTCCGAAGCACCTGCAGTCCCGAACCCACATACAATGCCAACGACAGACCCGCAACACTAACGGACCCATCAGCACGCACTACTCCGGCCTCTAACCTAATTGTGCCACCTCTGATTATTACGTCAAAAGCATAAAGCATAAGCAAGTAGGAAAAAACGGGCACCTCGGGCATGGCACAATTCTCCGAATATAATCCGACCTTACGTTATCCCGGTCCACCACAACATGCTATCAGCGCACGGCTCTCTCAGCCACAGGGCTTAATGAAATCTGCGCCCAATTCATTTCAAAATACACCAGAAGCAGTTTCATCGGATTTTACCGAACCATTAGGTCAACCATTCAATTAATGACACATCAATGTAACCTAAACCCCTCTAAACATTCACCATGGTGCCCCAACACAATGGAACTGTCATACGATGCTTATACGGACTCAATACTAATCCTAGGACCGCTCTGACCGGTATTCACAAAGCGCAGATCCTACAGCATGTCAAATTAGGCTAGCGCAGATCTTACAGCATCCCATTCCGGTCTAGTTCAAGCCACACAGCACCCTATTTGGTCTAGCTTGAAACCGCACGGTACCCTATTTGGACTAGTTCAAAACCGCACGACACTCTATTTGGTCAAGCTCCAAACCGCACAGCACCTTAATTTGGCTTAATTCTGATCACACAGCATGCCCCTTTAGCAACGCACATCACACAGCATGCCCCTTTGACAACACACATTTTTCATGAACAAAGGGAATGCCATGGGAAAATAGCCACCCGGCATTAGTAAATTCAAAAGAGCGCTGCCCTTGACATTTGCGGAGCGCAGATCACACAGCACCTCATTATAGTATTGCGCAGATCGCACAGCAAGCCCCTTTGAGCCCAACCGCTCAGCATTCTGCCCCAAGTGCCCTCCAGTCAATAAAGGACATGCAGACATCACATGCAACATGCGCGGACAGCACATTAATTAACCACATGTGCAGAGTGCTGAGAACACCAGTGAGAACATTCGTTTGTAATAGCCACATCAAAAGACGACAGCAACAAACGAAAGGTGCGTGCGGGTAAAATACGAAAGCAAATGAAATAGTCCAGGACCCTCCTCTAAATCAGCAGGGCACATTTTCCTCCACCACCGTAGTACTATCTGACTGAGGAGAACCAAGGAACTCTCTTGGTGATCTCAGCTGGCCCCCATTATAAGTATACGCCCGCACCCACATCTGCACCATATATTCCTCAAATTTGGCCTCCGGCATACTATCCACAAAAATACGGTGATGCCACTGAACACTGGCATCAAGTCCATGATGAAATCCACTCAGTATCAAGGCCCGCGTAGCGGCAGAGACCTGAACTGAGAGCACGTAGGAAGAGCAGAGGTCTGAAAAGAAGACGTGTGACTTGTCGAAGAGGAGTTCAATGTGATCATCCCGAGGAAGGAAGAGAGCAAAGCCCACAAAGTGAGGGACCAGCAGGAAAGGAGGATGAAGAAACCCAGCCGACCGATGATTTTGAAGAAAGACAGTACAAAAAATAGAGAAGTCGCGACCATGGCCAACAAACCCGACCACTTCCACAGCCAGACGATCTGGAACCAGCAGATATGTTCGAGAGAGATCTACTCGACCACGATGAACCACGAAGATGTCGACATCACCATGGCGCACAAAAGCTTCCACCAAGATCAGAGGAGAGGAGGAAGCAGGCACAGGAGAAATAGAGGAGGAAAAGATTAACGAAGTTGACAATGCCGAAAGAATGGTGGAAGAAAGTGGGATTGAGTCCGGTGCGCCAGTCCTGAAACACATCAAAATTCATTAAGCTCCCAATGCACAGCAAACAATAAGGCAGGAACGCACCGGAAACACAAGGCACGAACTCTCTCATGTCTCGGAGAGAAAGGAACCACCTCATGCCCAACATTGGGGGGATGATGCCTTGCACAGGCCGCACCCCAACCATGAAAACCATGTGAACCAAGACACTGTCATGCTGTAACAAGATCTTATTATAGTATGTCAGCACCAATGTGCTGGATTGCACAGCAT
>JACXVL010000790.1:0-11710 GCA_014898675.1 Athelia sp. TMB | reverse complement strand
GGAGTTCCACCAGGTGCGGCCATTTGCACTTGTCTGGCGGCCTCTATGCATTGCGCAGTCCCCCACTCGGGTGACTAGGCCGATTTGCCTTTTGAGCTTGGACCACCACCATTCAGCTGTAGCAGACGTATTGTTGCAAGCATTTTAAAAGATAATTCCTACCTGCACTGATGACGGCCGAGCAACGGTGCGATTTTCTCAAGTCTCAAATCAGCTGTGCGCACTAACTTTGGTCAATTCAGACGCAAATCTCTTCAGCATGATCGTAGTCTCTTCCCGTTTTTGAAGCAAGAGAGCCCCTTTGGTAACAAGGGCTTCGAAGTTGGTAGCACCTGGCAAAGCAGGTCCGTTCAGTTATCGGAACTATTCCATTACCTTGTCTAACAGTCGCATAGGCAAGCTCTGTGCGATAGCGGGGTGCATAACAACGTATTCGCTGGCATAGGTAAGACTAGCGGGCAGCTAGGGGCAGCTTCTGTTGTATTATCCAACAAGTACGAGGATGATGTAGACGAGGGCGAGGCTGTGTGAGTACAGTGATCGAAAATATCCTCTCATCTACTCATGTTATTTACAGGTGGTATACAGGAACGGGTGAGTGTGATAAACTCGGTTACATTTGTCTCTCCTAATAGCGCATCAGGAGGGCGCAAAGACGACGATGGGGGTTGGGGAGTAGGTGAATTTCTGCCTATAGCCAGGGCCCACGCTGAACTGGTTGGACCGTAGGGAAGTGGCTCGCAAGCCATGGACCAATCCTTCGATCACCAGGACAATGCAGCCCTTAGAGTGAGTCGGGCGCTCAGAAGTTGGATGGCACTCTAATTCCTCGCACGCAGAAATCGTATGAGAATCGCAGCCCGATTCGTCTCATCAGAGCAATCCAGGGCTCATCCGGTGTTTACTACCGGTTTGACGGTATATATGATGTGACTAAGGTAAATACCCTTTCTCTTGAGTTATCGGTGATGGACTATTGATCCAGAACTGTCAATTGCAAAGGCCGATCTGGTCACTGGCAGAAGCGGCTATGCAATTTGCCGATTCAAGTTCGTGGTAAGTACGCTTGCTTTTTCTCCATCGCACAGCGTTAATCCCGTGTTAACACAGCGTCAAAACGACCAACCGCCGTTGCCGCAATAAATGTCCTCCTTCATATCTTCCTCTCGGCCTCATTCTTTTTGATTCTCCATCTATTTGTGTAACCCCGCATTATAGTTGCTCCGCCCTGACCAATTTTAGCGGTATAATAATACTCGAGCACTCAGCTCGCGACAATATTAAACTCTGTGTTGTTCCGGACGATTGAGTAATAATGCGAGCGGCAAAAAACGACTCATCTTAGAGATTTATTTGGAGTCAATATTCTATGTAGTAGCTTCATCATTATGCTAGAATTTGTATGTATCGTCATTATACTCTGCCAATGCAATGGCAAACCCCTTTTGGCTTTTGGGATAAGATTACGAGCTTGCTCGTTGATCAAGCTAAGTCAAGGCCGAGATCAGCCATATATGTGCATGAAGTGCGCAGGCTCGCGGCGTGGAATCTGAACACACTGACAAAGTACGGCGGGCCGTTTCCCGAAATTCGACCATTGGTGGGCCCGAAAATGTAATCCGCCCCGGTTCCGGCCTCTTTCCGCCCCGGACTTGGACCTGCCCGCCCCGCCCTTGCAACCCTGCCTGCCCCGTACTCAACACCGAAGCTAGTTCTCTAAGACGGCCGGTCCGTTAGTTTCGGGTAGGGGCTCAAAATCTCGGCATTAACAAGGGAATTACGGGAAAAATCAAGGCAGGCGGACAGCATCCATGGTTCCCGAGATATGGGCTGATTTGCATTTGGTGGCCAATATCAGGTGTACAACCTCGATCTTTACGAATACTCACTCATTTTGGTCATGTAGGGGCTCAGATTTTAGCCATTGATAAGTAGAGTTTGGGAAAAATTATCTTAGCCATATGTCATGAGTATATTATGGGGTGTGGGCTGATTAGCATCAGAAAGTTGACATTGCATGTCAGGGGACGATAAAGGTATTGGATTGGAGATTTAAATTATGTATCCAAAGATCTTAAATGATATTGAAGCTCATTTAATCTTGCGCTGAGCCAATTTGTTTGGTAGATCGTGATACAAGGGTCTTTGGCTTGCAAGCTGGGCCAAATGCATCTAATGAGCTCATATCTTATGCTATATTCATGCTATGTGACTACAGTAAATTTTCCCAGCATCTCTTCATAAATTCCAAGATTTTGAGCCCCTGCATGCCCTAAATGAGTGGGTCATCACCGAGATCGAGGTTGCGCACCTCATATTGGCCACCAGATGCAAAATCAGCCCATACCTCGGGAACAATGGATGCTGTCCGCCTGCCTTGATTTTTCTCGTAATGCCCTCATTAATGCCAAGAATTTGAGCCCCTACCCAAACCAAACGGACCGGCCGTCGTAGAGAACCAGCTTCGGTGCTGAGTACGGGGCGGGCAGGGTTGCAAGAGCGGGGCGGGCAGGTCCAAGTCCGGGGCGGAAAGAGTCCGAAACCGGGGCGGATTATGTATGACATGCTGGTGGGCCTGGCGATCGGTCTGGGCCGGCCAGTGCCGAGCTCTGCCGCCGGCTACCCCCGGACTTTGCCCTAATGCAGTGCCCTCGATCATCGGGCCCGAGTCACTTGCCCTAGCTTGCCCTTGATCTCGAACCACCACCATCCAACGGTCAACATCTCTGGAGCATTGAAAGACCTTTTTACTGGCTACTTGTTATCTTGAGACCAAATTAATACCCATTTTATATCCGCAATGGCCGCTGAGCGACTGTGCGATCTGCTTACGTCCCCACACAACTAAAGTCTACGTTGCTTAACCTTAGCCAATCCAGACGCAAATCTTTCCAGAACGATGCCAATCTCTTTCCTCTATTGGATCAGGAGAAGAAGGACAGCCTTTTTGGCAATAAGGGCTTCGAAGTTGGTAGCATATGGACAAGCAGGTTCGTACAGTTGTCAGATCCCTCCCATTGCCTCGATCTAAGGATTACCCAGGCAAGCTCTGTGCGATAGCAAAGTGCATACCAACGTGTATGCTGGCATAGGAAAGACTAGTGGGCAACTAGGAGCAGCTTCGGTTGTATTGTCGGGCAAGTACGAAGACGATATAGACGAGGGCAATATTGTGTGGGTACGGTGATCGACTATATCCTCTCATCTACTCATGCTGTTTGCAGGTGGTATACAGGAACGGGCAAGTATGATCAACACAATTATACTTGGCTCTTCTCATGATGCATCAGGAGGGCGCAGAGACGACGATGGTGGTTGGGGAGTATGCGTATCTCTATCCATTGCGCGAGCCCATGCTGACCTCGCTGATTTACAGGGAAGTGGCCCGCAGACCGAGGACCAATCCTTCGATCACCAGGATAATGCAGCTCTCAGGGTGAGTCAGTCGTTCTGGGGCTGTATGGTACTCTAATTTCTCGCACGCAGAAATCATATCACAATCGTAGTCCGATTCGACTCATCAGGGCAATTCCGGCCTCAACTGGTGGTGTTCACTACCGGTTTGACGGTATGTATGATGTGACTGATGTAAGCACCTTTTTTTGAGCTATAATGGCGATAGACTATTGACCCATGACTGCTATAGGCCTACCTTGCTAAAGGAAAAAGTGGTTATAAAATCTGCCGGTTCGAATTCGAGGTAAGCATGCTTGATTCTTACAATCAGGGAGCATTAACCAGGTGGCAAAACAGCGCCAAAGGAACCAGCCACCGCTGCCTCAATGAATGTTTTCCTTCATGTCTTCCTCAGCATCATCCTGTCTGAGTCTTCATCTGCCTGGATAACTTCAAATGATTATAGTCCCCCCAATTTCAGAGATATGATACTCATCCACACTATGGGTGCCAGTGGCACCAAACGCAACTCATTTCAAACAGTTATTTCGGGTCAATATAAATGCTTCATGTTGGAATTTTATCCGTCATAATATGTGTATCTACCATGATGTGTGGTCTATGTTATGGTGACCACCTCGATATCTCGGCGTTGCGGTGAATCAATTGAGTCGGGTTAATTTTGTCAGATTTGACCAAGATATGGCCGATCATAAATCTCAGTCGCGTCCATCTTTTGATTCCGGTCTTTCATGTCGCACCACCTCTTCCTTCTCTCTCCATCCGATACGCCCCTTTATAGCCTCACTCACTACTCGACGAAACCCATTCCAAGCGCCGGCTCGGCCCTGGCTTCAAACTTGCCCAGCTGGTCAACCTCTGCATTCGCGGGCACTCTCACTGCGCTATCCGGAGCTTCGAGCGCGACGCAGTCGCATCATGTCCAAGGCGGTGCTGCACGAATGGGCGGAGGGCAAGATCGACACGTTATCCAGATGATAGCGAACGCTAGCCTGGATGTGGTCGAAGATGTTATGAGGAAGGACAGCGCAATGTTCGTCGCCTCAATGCTCACGCAAGCGACGATGATGCAGATGCTGAGACAGCTCTGAATGCAAGGTACTTGAAATCTGTTGACAAGTTCAATGAATGGACAGTGTCGGCTTTTATCACACCAGGAAGTAAGACGTCTCCTTGAGAGTAGTAAATCTCGATTGGAGCTCATGCCACCAGACATGAAGTTCATTCTGCTTCATGAAGCGAAGAATGACGACGGAATCAAGTCTTTTTTCAATGATGTTTGGGAACTCTACGTCAAGGTTGGTCTACTTGCCGACGACCGTTATCTTATCTAATCGTGTGCAGAATATGTTGAACCCGTTTCACACCGCGCATACTTCCATACGGAGTCCTGCGTTCGACGCGAGAGTTCGCGCCAGTGCCAAAAAGTATCTCTGAAAGGATTTGGAGAACAATAACATCCCCACGTGTATAACCCTATGCCCCTTAGTGATGAATAATACAATGGTCGGCGGGACAGGTATAACTCCTTGTGACTGGAATGGTCCGAGGATTGGTGTTTGGTGCCATGAGAACTTCCGGATCAGTGTGTGAGTGGCGTGGCGCAAAGTGGCGGGATACCTGGTAAAAGTCGTTACTACGTTTGTTCTGTCCCCACCTTGGCCTCTGCACTTCCCATCTTTCTGTGTGCGTTGGTCTGAGCTCCTTGCCCGTATTTTTCCTCTTCCATTCTGCATTCATAACCGTCTCTCTGACTATATAAAAAACCCCTTTAACACCAAAAAAATCACACCCTTCTTTGCTACCTCTAATCGCCATATTTGCTACCTTCTCTGTCTCATCTCCCGTCTTATCTCACCAAGACAGAGAACCTTTCTCAGGCCAAATATCACCTGGCTGTCGTTTTCTAGCTCTATTTGAACCCGCCTCATCAGTGAGCCTGACTCGCATCCCACCTATGGCTGACACTTACTATCGCATCTCCTCTCTTCACCCTCATTATCTGCAGCTGTATCAAAAGTCTTCACTTCTATCTTGTTCAATATCCAACTCTTTCGAATAATAACTTCTCCGCAAGTCGCCCACACCTTCGGCCCTCATTGCCCACCACCGCTCCCTACATTTCAATCCTCTCCTATCAGAAATGGCTGCCACTCAAACTCCGAACCATCGTGCCTCGCTCCTCTCGGGACTCCGCACGGGGGGCGTTCGCTCCATGTCGGGATCGATGATGATGAACAGCCCCCATACCGCTGCTCCAGGTGGTGGCTTCAACATCCACCGTTATCCCAGCCAATACGACGGCTTCTACGAGGAAGACGAGGATGAGATGGGCGATTTGCCATCTCATAATCAGTACAACCACGGAAGCCAGTGGCCGATGACCGCTGCAATTGATGGAGCTGGAAACAGATTTTCCAATCAGCAGTCAAAGATGAACGCTAACAGCGCTCCTTTTGTGCCTGGCTATGGTCCAGCTCCTCAGTCCAACCAGAATCAGGCTCTGCATGATATGCAGATGTTGCAGATGGAAGTCATGAGGCTCCAAGTATGTTTTCAGCATCATAGTTGTTGCGAGAAATGGTTACTAATAAGTTACACAAGGCTGTTCAGGCCCAGCAGTACCAGGCCAATGCTCAAGCCAACTATCTCGCAGAGATGGTACGACAGCAGCAAGCAGCACAAGGAGGCATAAACAGACGTGCCAGTCTCGGATACAACCCCCCTGCTTCAGCCGGGCCCACAAACAACACGTTCGATCTCCGTGCTGCCGCCATGAGCGCACAGGCCCGTCGTGCTAACCAAGCTGACATGCTCAAGGCGCAACTTGGCATCGACAGCGGTGATGCCCAAGTTCCCATGTCTGCTGCCCTGGGTGGCAAGTTCGGAGGCCGATCGGTGTCTGGCAACCAACCCTTCAGCGGGTTCGCCGATAGGGGAGAGCAGATAATGCCCTCCACGCCGGGTTATACCACCGTCATAAGCGGTGGCACACCGCTCGGCAGCCCATTGCCTGCTGGATTGAATAACAATGCCAGCACTAACTCGACACCTTCCAAATCTGATACCGCCGTTTCTTGGAGGAGGAACGGAAACAACAACTCGGTGCTCAGTGGCAACCGCTCTTTCACCTTGCCTGGTTCTCCAACCGTGAAGGTCACGCCACCACCCCCGGAGCGCGTTTCACCACCCCCAGGCTTGAGCACCACCAAGGCGCGACCTCTTCCCCTTCGCTTTAGCATCAGCACTTCGCCGTCCATTTCGGCCGTCTCCATTGACCCTTCCAGCGATGGTGTGGAAGCTGTTGAGGTCGAGCTCCCTTCGTCGTCTAGCTCTTCCTCCAGGTCCGACTCGCTCTCTCCCACTACTCCCCCCTCGTCTGGATCGCAGGACATCCCTCTTTCGCCGCGCGAAGAGGCTTCCAAGAAGCTGTACGAAGGCCTTGGTATCGGGCGCCCTGTGCCTGGTATCACCTTCCCGACTCCACCAGTCGCAAGCCACAGGATGGCAAGCCAGCCCATGAGGCAGCCCCGCGGGCCGCCCTCTGGAGCGGACGAGCTTGGCCCGAAGAACTTTGCCACCAGAATCAGGAGGAAGGCCATCGGCGGTCTAGGTGTGTTGATGGGTGCTCGTGAGAGGAGAATTTCTATGATTGAGGAATGCTAATAGCATATCCCTCTTGGTTGATCCAAACCACATTGACTTCTGCGACCCTGGATGTCGCAGTAGATCAAGTCAACATCTGTTCTTTGTTATTTAATGACGATTAGCCATGTTATCAATACACCAACCCAACCTTTCATTTCAACCTTTAGTATCGCACATGAACTCTTGGCACCCTGTTGATAATCCTGTTTTCTGTGTTCGGCTATTGTTTTCGATGTGACCTTCGTAAAGGATTTATGTATAAGGGGCGACCCCTGGGGAGAGAGGGAAGCCGCTCTCTTTTCCTGTTTGCGGGCTGTAATTCAGAATGTGAATATAAGCACTTCATTTTGAGAGATATGTAACATGGGATTAAATTTTCATCAAGAAACAGTGTACTCAAGTAGTCGAAATATGCGGCGCGAACAAGCAGATGTATACTTTCCTCATCACTTGCATCTCTGTCCTACGATTGCTTTTCCATGTTCCTGAAATATCCATCAGTACTCGCGGGTTGCAAGGTAAAGAAGCGCGCCGTCTCACCGCCCACTCCTCCTTGCTAATCCATAATTGATGGAACGTGCCCAGGCTTGCCAGAATACTACCACCCAGCCAACCACCGTACCGACGTTCAGTGGGGTTGCCAGGTGCATGGATTTTGATCTGTCAATTTCAATCAATAACTGTAGTACATTCCCAGAGAAGGGACACCAGAAAGAGATGAGAAGGGCTACTCACGTGTGGGAAGTTCCTTGCCATTTCGTTGCTGAGCCTCTCTCCGAACCCAGCAAACAACGTTCCGCCGCCCGTGAGTACGACGTTGCCCATCAGAACACCCCGCAGATCAGGCTCACAAGCGCGCAGGGAATCGGTAATGAGCTGCGGCATGCTCTTAGGAAGATTTGGATTGGAGGCCTACATACGTATATTAGCTTGCTTGTAAGGCCATGCATATAATGACTCACAGCCAATTCTCGAGAGTGCGAGAAGAACTGCTCGCCGACTGCAAAACGTTCGGGTCCGAAGTATTGGTTGTATCCTGTGGGGAACTCGTACTGTTTCGGGGGTCTGGCGGCAGCAGCTCTGATCAAAAGTCTCTTGAGTACTGAACGAATAATATGGAAGTGGACATGGTGGCTGACTGGTCGTTCCATCCTTGATCCAGAACACCAGCAACGCTCTGGATCCACTCGTCGACCTCGTTTACTTCTGACCACCTTTTCCAGCTCTCAGTGGTTCCAGCTATGCGATCCTCCCTGAGAGTATAACGCGGAGGTGCATGTGGCTCTGCGGGCTTGTACCACTATCAGAATGCGGAGATGCCCCTCAAACAGGGAAAGTATTACCATTTTGTTGGCTACGAGCTGATGAGGCCACAGGTCAATTCCTCGCCTTGTGGGCGTATTATGGGTCAATATATGCTTTGCGTTAGCGTGAACAAGTTGGGGCAGCGCCGAAGACACCATCCCTTTCGACTGTATTCAGCTGTGCATTATGTAGATATATGCACCAGACATACCTTTGCGAAGCACGAAACCATCTATAACAGGTGTGATACTGGCCATAGTTTGTCCAATATCGATAACAAATGCAGAGCCTTTCCCGGCAGCAAATCTGCAAAGTATCAGACGGGTGTTTGAATGTTCTATGAAGCCCAGTTAGAAGCCTTACGCATTGAGGACACCCGTGTTGGCAATGTAAAACGCGGGCACTTGAAACTCCTCGAACATGATCTCCGCCATCCGCTCTCTGTTGGCAACAGAGTTCCAAGCAGGTTCTGTAACAAGTATAGGGTGTTCCTGAGGGTTGCAACGCATGACATCGACTAGCGCGTGAGATATGAGAGGTGATATAGGATCCCAGTCGTGTACTATCTTCAGGTTAGCGAGCTTCTCAAGCACATGCTCAACTTGTAGTACGCACTGAGACCATCACGCATTGGATTTCCAATCTCCATCCCGGCTCTCCAGATTGAAGGGCCATGTTGGCCCAAGTACAGTTTGGCATTCTTGCTCGGCGCTGTACCATCTCCAGCGTCGGCCATGGCTATATCACCGTCTGGAATTTGGGGGATATAGCCATACGATGTTGGAATGATAGCCTTGGGGGTGTCATCCCCTGCATAACCCGCACGTACAGAGGATGTGCCAATGTCAACCACGAGTGCGGAAACTTCGTCTAAACAATACATGGCCTCAGTTGTTATTGTAAACTTGTGAAACCATAGCCGACACACCTCCTCCATAGTGAACCATTTACGCGTCACTTCCGGTTTCAAGGTCTTGTCTGTAGGTTGTACGCGACAAAGTGCAATCTGTCAAGCTCAGTCCAAGGTCAGATCGGGCAACCACGTGGGCGCCAAAAAAGTAAGAGAAACACTTTCTGCTCTTCACCCTCGCCTCCGATCACTCGGTACCATGGCCGCTCAGGCCCCCAAAAAGCGAAAACAAGTTGAAGATGAAGTCCTCGAGCTAGCCCCCTTCCAAAAAGCTGTTGGCCTAGAGATGCTGAGCGACGAAGAGGATGAGGGAGCTGCAATTGGGTCGGACGATGGGGAAGTGGATGAATTTCCTGAGATCGATACTCGCAGTGACAGTGAAGAGGATGAAAGTGAGGGAAACATTGACAGCGAGGAAGAGGACGAGGAGGAAGAGTCAACTGCAAGCTCGGACGCGGACTCCGATCTTCACATTTTCCCCGAATCCAAGACTATAATCTCTGGGATTACTGGACAACCAAAACGCGTCTATCCCGAGATAGAACCTGACTATGATTCTGATTCGTCTACTGAGGATGTGAGTTTCTTGAGAATTGTACGACTCCTAGAGTGCTGAATGTTTGCCGGATAGGCACCCAATCGCGTCGGCAATGTGCCTATGCATTGGTATGACGATCTACCGCATGTCGGCTATGATATGAACGGCAAACAAGTCTTACGGCCAGCCAGAGGGGACGAACTGGACAAGTTTTTGTCCACGGTCGAGGATCCCAATTCTTGGTACAATCATCCTTAAATTTCTCTAAATTACGCCCCGCTGAAGAACCTTCAGGACTTCCGCTTTCGATAAGAATGCGCAGATGGACAAGCCTCTCACATCAGAAGAGTTGGACATCATTCGCAGGTTGCAAGCGAACGAAATGCCAGATGCGGCCTATGACCCATACGAACCTACCGTTGAGTGGTTCACGGGAAAAGGAAAGGAGGAGGTTATGCCTTTATCTGGCGCTCCCGAGCCAAAACGCAGATGGGTTCCCAGTAAATGGGAAAAGCAAAAGGTGCTAAACCCTTGCATCGTTGTCGGACCTTGAGTCTTACCTCTGAGTCAATAGGTCATGAAGATAGTCCGTGCCATCCGTCAAGGCAGAATTGTACCATCGAAACCATCAAGCGAAAAGCCAAAATACTACTCCATCTGGTCGGAAGCACCGTCCTCACACCCTCCACCCCTTCCCGCACCCAAACCTAGACTCCCCACTCACTCAGAGTCCTACAACCCACCAGAGGAGTATTTACCAACGGAAGCAGAGCGTGCTGAATGGGAAGCGAATGAGCCTGAAGATCGCGACCGCGACTACCTGCCGCAGAAGTATTCCTCATTGCGTTTAGTACCGGCGTATGACCGGTTCATCAAAGAACGCTTCAATCGACAGCTTGATTTGTACCTCGCACCACGGATTCAACGCACGAAATTGAACATCGACCCTAACAGCCTGATACCAAAGCTTCCTAACCCAAATAGCCTCAAGCCGTTCCCGACTTACAAGTCGTTGACATTCGCGCATGATAAAGGTCGTGTGAGGTGTCTGAACGTAAGCCCAGATGGGGCTTGGGTGATTAGCGGAGACGAAGACGGCATTGTGAGTCTTTGGGAGGTGAACGTTGGGCGTGAAGTGAAAAGGTGGAAATTCGAAGGTAAGATAGGGGCATTGGAGTGGTGTCCAAGGCTCGACGTCAGTTTCTTTGTCGTTGGAACGTGAGTCGACTGGGGGCCGCCTCTCGAGGACATTTTTCTCATTTCATTGCAGCGAAGAGAAGATCCACTTTGTAATCCCCCCGCATTTGCCGCCCGCGGTTTTCAGCGCCACGCATGCATTACTCGCCCCGGCAACCCTCCCTCCTGCGCCTCCCACACCTTCCCCGATAAAATGGATTTCCTCGGCTTCCTCGGCTTCAGTTGATTCGCCCGTCCTTACTTTACACATGCCCTCTTCATCCGGCGTACCAAAGCAAATAGCCTGGCACCGACGCGGGGATTATTTAGCCTCCGTCTGTTAGTTTCATCGATTTCGAATCAGAGATTAATGAGCTAACAATCAGTCTACAGCTAGTAGCGAAGGCCAAGGTGGAGTTTGGATCCACCAAATCGCACGGAGACACTCGCAAGCACCGTTCCAAAAAATTCGAGGCTCCGTCCAGCTGGTCCTGTTCCATCCATTGAAACCACACTTCTTTGTTGCAGTAAGGGTCTTCAATTAAGAGCCGAGTTTCTCTCGCTCACATGCCACAGACCCAGAGATATGTCAGAATCTACAACCTCGCAGAACAAAAATTGCTCAAGACGCTTATGCCTGGCATCAAATGGATATCATGTATGGATGTACACCCTTCAGGCGATCATTTGATTGTCGGAGGGTACGACCGCAAGCT